>JAOXNG010000042.1:34507435-34517989 GCA_028566535.1 Scolopax minor | reverse complement strand
GGATACAGGAAGCATTTTCCCAAGCAGCTGGATGTCAGACCAAAGTTGAATCATTCTAGCATGCATCAGGAATTGAACCTGCAGCACAACCTGCAAATATCTGAAGAGTAGAAATTAAAGATAATTTACTTCTGGGAATTAAAAAAAAAAAAAAAAACAAAACCAAAAACAGTAGCTCAGGCATCAATGTTCTAAAGAAAGGTATAGCACAATTCTGGAATCCAGTCACCTGAATGTGATGAGAAATATATTCAGCAAGTACATTCTAAGTACATTAGCAGTAAAACATATCACTATTCCTACAGAGTGCTTTTTACACCTTGTAATGATGTTCCAGGGGAAAACAACAGTAAAGCCATCTTAAAATATGGCGTGCACAAGTAGATTATCTTACTTAGGTGTAATGCTTTAAAACTTTCTTTTTGCTGTACTGTTAAGTCTTCCAAAAAGCTTGTGGAACACTTCGTGGAAAGTCAAGAAACATGTGTGTCCATTAGCAGAAATGAAGTATTCAAGAGGAATACCATGTCACTGGATTTGTTTTTGAAAATAATTGGGAATTCAGAAGAACCACAAAAAGCAATGGAGAGCTGATTCCATCCTGCCAGCTTAGATCAGATCAAAATTTGCTATTTCTTTCTTCTTTGGCCTTCTTAAGGGCAAGTCAGGACTTCTTTTGGTCTCAAAGTGTTGGAGGGAGTTCAGCACCATCTTAAACTCCCTCCACTGTCCCTTCGCTTTAGCATACAAAGTTTTAGAGCACTGCGAACTGGCCACTTTAAACTCAGATGAGTATGCTATGAAAAGCAGCAGTGAAGATAATGGTGAGGGTTTTGTCATTGAATTAACCATATAAATAATTCAGTGTGCCTGAGGAAATCTGGAAGACGACAAGTTCTGAAATATATATTAAAAAACAAAGTACTGAATTCTAATTAAAATTCATGCTTATGGCAGAGTTTTCTTCTACAGAAGGTATGTTTTTTCTAGCCCTTTTTTTAATCAACTGAGTCTAATGCAACTAAATGATTCTGTAGCAATTCACTTCATATGTAATAGTATAGTGCAGCTGGAGAAATGGACTAATAGAAGCCTCATGAAGTGCAAGGTCCTGCACCTGGGGAGGAACAACCCCAGGCACAAATGTGTGCTGGGAAACACTTTTTTATTATGAGGGTGACTGAGCACTGGAGCAGGTTGTGGAGTCTCCATTCTTGGAGATAGTCAAAGGCTGGCTGGGCATGGTCCTGGACATTTGGTAGCCTTGCTTGAGCAGGAGGGTTAGATCAGAAGACCTCCAGAGGTCCCCACCACCCTCAGCCATTTTGTGATAATAGGTACGGGCAGCAGATTTGGCAACCATGAACTAGAAAAAATAATATTCTGACAGTAATCAGTAGTCCTTCATGCATAGATTCAGAGAATTCAGAGCAAGAAGGTAAATAATAGCAGTAGTGCAACTCTGAATGCAAGCAGCATAGCGATGCATAAGCCTGTGACCACAGACAGCAATGCCCAGGTTGTGGCTGCGTGTGCTGAACAGATCCATTCCTCAGTTCTGCTCTTCCAACAAGCTGCATCAACTACTTGGCATAAGGTAAAAATATCCCGAATCCTGCCATCTGGGAATAAATCAGTATGGGGGAATATAGCCATATATTATAAGGAATAATGTTACAAACAAGAAAATCATGTGTATATTTATGTTACGGTATATGCCTGTCTTTTCTAAATATTCTTGCAAGCATCTGGAAGTGTGCAAGCCTGAATTTACATAACTGCATAAAAACCTTCCTACAAGAAAGGAATCGTGCAGAGGTTTCTCACAGGTATTGAATGGAGATGTTTCTAGCCTCCCAGGTCCTGAACTGGCAATTCAGAGCGGTTTGATTGCCTGCTTGATTGTTTGTGAGATAACGGTGAGATTGGCAGTGACAGGGTAATTTACTGAAGATTGCAATGTCAGACTATATCCAAGAGGGCTTGCGAGCATAAAGATGTGACTGGCATGACTGACAGGATGCTGAGGGATTGATATGCCGATTGAAAGTTCATGGTGTCATCAGGAGCGTTCGGTCACAGCATCCCATAATCTGCTGCATGATGAGGTCATTACAGACATAACGTATGCTCATCTCGAGTAACAGGTACAGCAAAAAATATGGTGCAGCTTGAACAGGTAAATGTAAATTTGTCGAAGGGAGTAATTTATATCCTGGGTTTTGCTTCAGTTTTTTTCTAACATATTGATAGGATTCTCTTGGCTGGTGGTTGTTGGAGTGAAAGAACTGAGCAGACTAAGCAGTGGGCAGCTTTTTGTTCGTAGTTGTAGGGGTTCCATAAACTGAGAAAGAATGCAGAATGCTGAGGAAAAGTTCTCAGAGCTTAATAGGAAAACTGCCTTGAGTTACAATCTGAAGCTGAAGGTGTCCTTACAATGGTTATGTCAAGTGGGTGGAACATGGACTGTAGTTAAAAAGAAAATTCCTATCAGCACATTGGAAAGGGTTTCAAGATCAATAGAGCTCTTCATGTCAACAGGGGACTGACCTTGAAGTAATGTGTAGCTCTCCCAACAAGGTAGTTTGTTTAACTTAAATTTCCTTAAAGGCCTGAATGAGACATTGTCAGCATACCTTGGCAATTTTGTTTTAATATTAGAAACAGTCATTTCAGGCACACACAAGCTGTTGGAAATCCAAGCCTAATCGTAAAATAAGCTTTCTATAGGTTTAGGTTTAGTTTGGGTTGGTTTTACTTTTGTTGTTGTTGTCTTTCCAAATATTACTGTTTAGGGTAATGCTGGTCCGTTTGTATTAGAAAAACTTGAAAATACATGAGTCACAATCTTCCTCTGAGGTACTTTTGTCAACTAACCTACTGGAATGTTCTGTCTTGTGTATGATACTCTATATGTGCCCTGGCTATATTTGTATTCAAAGATCAGATTAATATACCTCCAGGCGTCTCTGAATGTCTACAGACCTAAGCAGGTTGCAGAAGGAATGTCTGATTCTTGCCAGAGTAGTTGGACAAATGTTTCTAAATTGTTAGATGATAATATTTTAAAGAAAATGGTCATTAATTTCTAAATTACAGTAAAACTCCTTTGAGAGAACATATTTCAGCTGAATGATGGTACCAATGGAAGGGACAATGCTTGAAGTTGTTACTTTAGTTGTGCTAAAAAGAATCAATTGTGATCTATCCAAGTATACAGATTGGTCTCCACATTGAGGATTCCATTTTAATTTCTGGTGTTTAAATTCTTTATTTTTTTTTAAATACTTCTTAAAAAGTATTCTTGACTGACATCCTAGTATGTAATATGATGACTAAACCCACCAGCTTTGTGACTAATCCTTCTTTATCCAAGCAAATGAACAACTTCTGATTCAGATATTTATGGGAGGTGGGAGTTCCAACATCACTTCCCTATTGGTACAAAATGGGTACAATGTAATTTTTATTTTACTTAGGTAAAGGTAATTTATTCTGTCACCCCCATCTTGTTCTCTTTTATCCACCGAACAAATGAAATTAAACAACATGATTCCCAAGACTCTTATGGCCTAGCAAGGAAGTCTAAAAACTTTGTAAAACAAATAGTTGAAATAATTTTAAAAACCCAAACAACAAAACAAACAAACAAACAAAAACCCTTTTCCTAGTCTTTCGTCCTAATTTCAACCCTCAACAGATTTCTTTGGGATTGATTCTCATCTAAGACTAGTGCCAGTTAATTATAGCAGCAATGGTGCTTAACCAGTGTACTTGAGAAGGTCTCATGCTCATTGCATTATTGGTTCACTCTCCGGTTTTATGCCATAGAGATGTTATAAAAAGTATTAACGTTTTTGGCAGCGTCTTAAGGCATCCATCAGCTATTATGGCTTGATAGCACTGTGCAGCCAGCTGAATCTCGGGGATTCTTACCTTTCAGATGGCCTTGTTGACTGCCTGGACCCAGACTGTTGCCTCCAGTCCACTTGTCAGAACAGCCTGCTGTGCCGGGGTTCACGCGATCCTCTTGACATCATACAACAGAGCCATGCCGGTGCGCCAGCTGTGAAGTCCTTCTATGATCGAATCAAGCTCTTGGTGGGGAAGGACAGCACTCATATCATCCCAGGAGAAAACCCCTTCAACAGCAGGTAGCAGCTATAAATGTATCCAGGGCAGTTGCATTGTACAGGAGGATTTCTTTCAGAGATGATATTCATGTTTTAATATGAGGTGCTGCTTTCAGGTGTTTCATGTGTTTCCATCTCGGTTGTCATTCCCACTGAGGGCACTCTGTTGTAATTTATGATGTGGCCTTTATTTTATAACACCGAGTTTTATTAGCATTTAACATAACCTAGAAGAGGGTTCCTTCCACTGAGTAGGAGCTTCTGAGGTTTATCTTTTCATTTATGAAGATTGTAAACTAAAAGTAGTGAAAATGAAAACTAGTTTCCAGTTAGAAAGAGATTGCATTTTATTTACTTCCATTAGCATAAATTTCAACAATGGAAGAAAGTTTCAAATTATTTTAAAAATTATATTAACTTAAGGGGTTTCATTATTTATTCCTGATATAAAACTACTTTACTTGCTATTTCACATCATCAATATATCTGAACAGGTTTTCATTTTCTTCCTAGTTTTCTTTTTCTATGTCTGTTCTCCCTATGACTATTAATTATATATTTATAATTAATCTAAAAGCCAGTACATCATTAATTGATATCTGATGCCATTGGATGCTTGCAAGAAATTGGCATTCCTATTTACCAATATTATTTAAATTTGTCTTCGTGGAACAATGCTAAGAAATTGATGAATATGTTAATTATGTTCATGTTGCCAAAGTCAAAACTGAAGAATTTGAGATAACACCCAAAACATTGGACTTCATTACAAGGAACTGGTTTTTTTTTCAGTAAGGATTTCAGTGTAGACTTACTGAGTGATGTAGAGCAAGTCAATAAGTATTTGTCTGTAAAATGAGGGTCATGTTTCTAGATATACCAGGCAGGTCCCAATTGCCTATAGTGCTCAAATAGCACAATAATTTCTGTATTCTATCAAAAAAGCCCTGTTAGGTCCTGTTATATGTATTTATTCTATTCTATAAAATGCCCTATGCAGACACACATGGAGTTGTTTGGAAAAATGGAAAAAAATTCTTCTATTTTCATCCCAATTTGTTGTGGGTTTTTTTTTTTTTCCTCATCAGTTCTCTAAGAATAAAATGGGGGAAATCTTGCAATTTTCTGCGGTGTTGCATGAAAAGGAAAACAAGACAAGAGAGAAGCTTACTAATTCATGAGGATGAATAATTTGTCCAAAAAGGAATACAGGCTACAGCATAAAAAGCACATAATCCACAGGGTGGTTGGTACATGCTGCTCTATATATGGTACAGTCAGCAAAATTTCCTTGAGTGAAGAGAAGCAAGCAGTTTCCTGTGACATATTGTATGATAACCAGTGCTCGAGCTGTTGCCTCATTAAGCCACCCGGAATGAAAATTAGCGTATTCCCTCTATCTCTGTTCCACTATCATCTGATAATGTTTAGTTGTGTTATTAAGAGGATCCAACACTTTACTCTTAGATCTTGATGTATTTTTAAAAAGCAGGTGATTCCAAATTTCTAGACAAATACAGTAATATGCAGACATTCTTGTGCCAACCAAGAAAAGAAATTGTACTAGAAATAATCACGTTGTTTATATATGGATATGGGTTGGAGTCTTCAAAAGAAAGAAGCCATTATCTTTCAAAGAATGAGAACTCTAGACTAACTGGGAGCTGGGCACTTCAATCCTGAGCCTCCTTTGAAAAAATCTCATTTGAAATTTTAGATATTTTTTTTTAAATATGTTTTCTAAGGTTCATCGTGGCAGGAGTTTTAGTTCTGTTTTTTTCATCTGAAGTACATTGAGTATTTTAACATATCTTTGCAAATGGCGTATTGACATTTTAAAATTGTCCTTAGCCTCTAAGTTGTGAAGGTGCTTTTGAGAATTCTATAGCTCGGCTGTTAATTTTAGTAACAATTTTAGGCAAATCTAACATATAGTGTCAAATTGAAAGTTTTAAAACCAAAGGTTTTGACTTTTAAAAAGTGCCACAGGATTAGACTCCACATTTCATGTATACTGAAGCTGCCATAGTCTCAAGAATTCGCTACCGTGAAAGATAATGGCTTCTCTCTTTTCTTAGCTCAACCTCTCATTCCATTGAAAGAGATGAAAAAATGGGACAAAATAGTGGTTATGAATATTTTCCAGTACTAATATAAGGAAAATAAGTTATTTCCTACCCTGCTAAATCAATAAATAACAAGTCGTATTGATTGCAAAATTATTTAGATCTTGCTCATCATTTCTGTGCAGAAACAAGATGAAAGGATATTTCCAGGAAAAAAAAAATAGCTACGTCTTTTTACACTTTTAACTTCCATGTTTTAAATTTTTATAAACAAGTTTTTAAACAAGTTTTAAAAGTTTATAAACAATGTAACTTTGCTTTTGTACCTAACTTTAACACCTTTAATTTTCTTTCTTTTTCAGTCTTGTGTCTCTTATAAGAGGCCAAGTGGTGACTACAGATGGGACTCCTCTGGTTGGGGTCAATGTGTCGTTTGTCAAGTATCCAAAGTATGGCTATACCATCACTCGTCAGGATGGCACGTGAGTTTGCTTGCTTCATTGAGTATCTATTTCCTATGTAGTTTTTTTGCTGATTAACAGATGGTGTGATCTAATGGAACCATGTGGTCTCACGCATTGCATTCCTCCCAGGGCAAAGAGCTATTAAGTAAACACAAAAATAATTTTTCACGTGGAATTTTGAATACTAACTGCATGTAAATATGAAAAGGCTGGCTTCTGATAATAATGTGTTAGCAGGCAGACTCCTTGCAAATAAATTGCTCTGTATCTATGAAAACATTTGTGGACTACAGTAATACCCAGCTGAGACCAGAAATATTTTATTTTAAAATGCAAGGCATGCTAACACTGCAAAAAAAAAAAAAAAGTAGTATATTTTGTTAAAAGTTCCCTTTTGCCTTTCTTTCCTTTTGAAGATGCACTATCTTTTGAGTTTCTTCAGGGTAGAATGTAATCAAAAGATTCTAATTGAATATATTTAGACAATTTCCTGCTGTGCAAAACCAGGCTTTTTTTCCACTTGTATTTGATATGCACACATATTCAGATAAATAAAAATCAATGTGACATGGTTTATCTAGTTTACTGGCTGTGGTAACAAAGACAGTATATCTGTGACCTGTGCATTGTAAACATTTGCCATTTTATCTCAATCTTGCATGCAAACAATTGAATTGAAATAATTAATATGAGTCAACTGAACTATAGGGAGTATTTCTTTTCCACATTTCCTAGAATAATAATCTGTTATCATAAAAGTATAATGTTGTTGATTTCAGTGGTTTAATACTACAGTAAATGGTGAGCTGAACTATATTTAGATCTGAACAGATTATTGAAATCATTGAGAAATTTGTTATTTTGCCAGCATTTACAAAAAAACAACTGATATCTGCTTCTCTTGTCAGAACAGCCTAGACGTATTTTACTCATTCAGGCCAGATTTCAAAATCCCTGTGCAGCACCACGTTACTGTTACAATTATTTAGGGGGCTGGGAGTAAATACCTAATCTCTCTGAAAAATGATAGGTCAATTTTCCTGGGGACAGGAGTTCTTATCTTATTTGTAGAACACGGAACAGAACTTTTCATTACTGTTCTCTTACTGCCATATGCCCCATTCCAAGCTTGATGGACAGCATCTTTTAGGAAAGGCACAATTCAGTGTCCTGCTCAGTATGACCTTGACTTCTTTGCTGATTTGATATAAGAAGGTGACTTGTAGTAATAAATGTGGTGGTTTGTTTGTCATGCATTTTTTTGTTATTTAATGCAGATTTTGTAATATATAGCAACAAGGTTTCTTCCAGGTGACTTCAAATCATTGTTTGTCTTGGCTGGATTTCTGTTGTCTAGTTGCCAGAGGTTCACATCCCATTACTGATAATTTGAAGCATGACACTTAAAATATACCTATTGCTCTAGGTATATCTCTATACCTATTGAATTAGCCAGTAACACTATTACTGGATTTATTCAGTCTTGTCCCTTCTGAAGCCCACGTTTTTCTAGGTTTGACTTGGTTGCCAATGGCGGAGCATCCCTAACCTTGCACTTTGAACGGGCCCCATTTATGAGTCAGGAGAGGACAGTATGGTTGCCGTGGAATAGCTTCTATGCCATGGACACACTTGTGATGAAGACAGAGGAGAACTCCATTCCCAGCTGTGATCTAAGTGGTTTTGTCCGTCCTGATCCAGTCATCATTTCATCACCTCTTTCAACTTTCTTCAGTGATACCCCTGGCCGAAACCCCATTGTACCAGAAACCCAGGTGAGAACAGCGTGAGTGAAAAGAATACAGAAATCACTGGTCAGATGCTAGTGCTGACCTGAACACTAACCACAGAGTCACCATTTGTCCCCTGGTAGTACTGTAGCAAATCCCTCTGTAGGCTTGCATTCATTCTGATAGATACCAGGTTTTCTAATGAGGTTCTGCAGGAGATATGCCGGGTTTATGTTACCCAGACACTTTTATCTTTGAATACCTTGCACCTTCTCATCATCATGCAATATATCAAATATGTCTCTCTATTTCAGTTGACAGCTTAGGTGTTTCAAGAGAATTTTGCAAAGGCTGTGTGCTGCTAGCGACAGTTTTCTTGTATGTTATTTAGGACAAAGGAAAACTCTACGGCTGCTATTGTTTCACTACTTTATTCAGATAGTCTTTATACCATTAGTGGAAGTTGCAGGTCTCTGTGACTGTATTTCTTATGATCCCCTTACATATAACTTGCAGTAAAATTACTTGTACTTACATGTGCTTTTGTCAGTAGTGGGCTCTTAAAAAGAAGTGTACACAGATGACAAATAGTTATTTGTTCAGAAATATCGGCTGAAGGGTATCACTGCACTGATTTGAGGAAAACCATTCCCAACAATATAAACTCATAAGTTCATAACAATATGCAAGTGTGGGTTATTCTAAAAAAAAAGTAACAAATTATTAATGTAAAATGTTTGATCTTTTCCCTGTTCAGGTTCTTCATGAAGAAATTGAGATCCCTGGCTCGAGTATAAAGCTCAGCTACTTGAGTTCCCGTACTGCTGGATACAAATCCTTACTTAAGATTGCCATGACTCAGTCACTTGTGCCACTGAATCTAATCAAAGTTCATTTGATGGTAGCGGTAGAAGGGCATCTGTTTCAAAAATCATTTCAGGCATCTCCCAACTTGGCATATACATTTATCTGGGACAAAACAGATGCATATGGTCAGAAGGTTTATGGGTTGTCAGATGCTGTAGGTAAGTCAGCATATACAAGCTCCAAAACGTTCTATATAACACCTGTAATTCTTAGTAAGAAACCTGCAAAGATTTCTTATGGAGAAGCATGTATAGAACAAACAGTACTTCTCTTCCTGACACAATTTATCTCTCTATTATGTTTCTTTTACGCATTAAAGATCACATTCAGAGGGTCTAAACTCCATCAACATGCCTGTGTTTCCTGATGGGTAGCTGACTTAGAAGGTTTAGACCAGACAATGGGAAAAACTGGCCACAGGAACTTAGGTGAAACCTAGTCCATCACTGTGTTTTTTATTTTCTTTCAGTTAACTAATGAACCTCATGCTGGACTGGCTGGCATTCTTCAGTGCATTTGGGTTTTCATGCATGCTGTTATTATAGCCTCTTGTGGAATAACACATTTGAACTGAAAGTGGTGTTTTTCTAATGCTCTTCAGTCTTGTAGTTCTATAGCTGGTTTTAGTTCGCTTGGTTCTAGTGGGTGGGGAAAAAAAGTCATCATAATATTGTTAAGTTTTTATTTTCATTTGAGTATCAGAACAATTTTGATACAATGCTAAAAATGAGCTGGTGGGGAAAGAAAAACTTACTTGAAAAATCTTATTTCTTTTCTATATTTTCTAAATTTTTTTTTTGCTATAGCTTTTCTTTCTTACAATGTTCCATAAGGTATTTCTTTACTGAGTAATGCTTACAGTGTGTGTGCGCTTAAAAGCACACAAACTTTTCACTCCTTGGTATATGGTATTGTAAAAAGAATACAATAAATACTGTGAACATCTGGCAGATTAAGAGTTTGATCTTGTCCTGTTATCTAATAGAATAATTTTATTATTTAAAAATTATATTTCTCACTATCCTCTCACTAAGCCAGTCACTTCCCAGTGCCAGCTATTCAAAGAGAAGTGATCAGATCCCTGCAGAGTACATGTGAATGAAGTTTCAAATTTGTGTCTAGTCAAAGATCTGAATTTAATATTGTAGAATAAAAGAGAGGAATATAATCACCCCATCTACTTGAGGGGGCTGGGGAATTGGAATGCTGAATGTTTTGACTGTGCGGTGGACATTTAATTCAGTGTTTGTTCAGCAAGTATATAGATTTGGTTTTATTTTATTTCAGTTTCTGT
>JAOXNG010000042.1:34423709-34433930 GCA_028566535.1 Scolopax minor | reverse complement strand
TCACCATCCCAATCTGCTGGGCTTACTCTAATACCGGGATGCAAGATAAAAAAAATCTTTGAGAGGCCGAAAAGATGCTCAATAACCATGGCAACAAAGAAAACCAATTCTGAAAAGAAAACAGCTCTGCAGTCTGAGTTGCTTGAGGTGTGGGTTTTTTTTAGGGCGTTGCTATTGGTGATTAAGTTATAGTTTAATCTAATTTGTTTGGTTTACAGCAGCAACTTCAAATAAGCTGTTTTTCCCCAGACTTAACCCCATTTTTACTGTAGGGTTTATAGATCTATTCCTATTTATCCTTTATCACAGCAAAACTGCAGGATGTGGTGCCATACAACTGACAGTCACTGAAATGACATCTGTTTGGGATAACTAGAAGTTTAGGGTGCCTGTGCCTTTGGGTCTTGAAATAACGTCTGGCATCCAAAACTTTAAATGTCATGTTTGATCTGTCAATGTATTCCTAGGAGCACGGTTAAGAAGCTTCCCAGATTTATGGTCACTTCTTAAAGGCTCCCCCATTCATAGCTCTTACCTGCTGAGGTGGTCCTCAATTACTCCATTCTTCTCCCCTCGGTGTGGAAGTCTCCTTTGCTGAAACCACTGCAGTTGCTGAGGTTTTGGTGCAATTGAGGCTGCCTTTTGGCCCACAGCTGCTGAGGATGCTGGCTGTGAGGCATGAGCTGTTCTCATCACCTTTTCCCTGAATTGCAGTCAGTGGGAATCCAAGGGAGTGTTTCACCGTGCCCAGGTGTGGGGTGACAGGGTGAGGAAAGCTTTGCCAGCAAGATGATAAAACAGGGCCTCTGTGCTGCCACACCTCCAGCGCCGAGGGCAGCTCTACCTGGAGCGAGAGAAGATGCTCCCAGGGAAAACAGTTTCTATAGTGACGGATAGCCCTAGTGTGTTTGAGGGCTGGATCACCAAGTTGAGTAATAAGTGTGTAGGAGTCTATTTTTAAAAGCTTTTGTGAGGAGGAGATTGCTGTAGTCTTAGAAAATTTGTCTGCAAAGCGATAGGTTTTTCTGTGCTGAAGTTTAAAAATAATCATCGTCTGTCTTGAGAATGGGATGACCTCATTAGAAACAAAGAAGCTTGTATGTCATGGTGTCGAGACTCCTGGCAGTGAATCCTGCAGCAGCCTCCTGAGTTACAGCAGGGGCTCTGCCCCATAACAGGTTCCTCAGACTCATGCCCTTGGGGATCTTGTGTACAGCTACCCCTTCGTCCCAGCTGGAATCGAGGTGCTTTTAGCCCCTTCTCTGGCCTCATCTGTGTAGCACATAACAAGTTTTATTCCAATGAAAAATGAAGAAATGCTGTGTGGGGAAAAAAAAAAAAAATTGAAGTAGAAGCCATCGAAAGTAAGACCTGGTTCCAAGCTTCTCCCACAAAATGCTTGGTTTATAAACTGGTTTTGTAAGAGAAATGGTATGAGTGGAAATATTTGCCAGAACTCATAATTTTGTTATCTTGTTTGACTTCCTGCCCGTGAAACCTGGATGTCTCATATGCTCGCCGTGTACCTGTGGGTGTGGGAGCTGTTAGGTTTTGGTGGCAAATGCTGTAGCCATAAGAGGAGCTGAGGTGAAGGTCCCGGGAGATCCTGGTGCTACCTTTGATCCTGACGCAGTGAGCTGCTGCTGCTGGCACAGTAAACTGTAGGAAATCCCCCGCTCTGTATTTCACCCATATAGAGTCATGGAGGATTTCATGTAAGGCCGTGTGATCTGTGCTGAACTGATTAAAATCAGGCTCCAGTGTTTAAGTGGCTTTACTGTGCTATGGGGGTTTGAGGAACCTGCAAACACAGGGATTAAGTGGGTTTAGGCTCAGCGTGGAAGGTTGGCAATCCACTGCTGGTTTATGAACCATCAATGTCTTGGTGACCCAGGCACGGTGTTTGTGTCTGCTTGCACACCTTCTTGCACGTACAGACTCTCAGCCCTGAGCCCATCTGAAAAGCTGGGTGTGGGCTTGCTAGTTTGCCACAGGCCACCAGTTGGCACTGAAATCCAGTAATTACAAAAATAACATTTCCTCGTTTAAGAAGTTCAGGATTGATTTCTGTTACCTTTGTAGTATTAACTGCAGATTTGTAAGTGGTATGGTTCAACCATCTCCTGCTCCTGTCAGGAACCTCTCTGATCTTAGAGCCGTGTTTAACAAACCTTCTGTCAATCAAAAACTTGTTATACAAGGATTATTTGCCTTCAGTTTCCTGTGTAATGAGGTTTTTGATTGACAACAGTGGAGTTAAAGACTATAGAAAGGCTTTCTGAATCTGAGATGAGCAGGTTTCCATTTAATAGTGTTTGCACGTGGTAACATTGGCTTCCAGTTTTATCTCTGAGAGAAGCTGAAGGTGATAGATCAAAAATTGTAAGAAATATATAAGCCCTTGTCATTTAAAAATGATGCAACATAAACTAGAGCTAGGAAACTAACTTTCTATTTCCCACTCTGGGAGCAGGATTTGTCATCACTTGCTGTACAAATTCTTAAGCTACTGGGGGCAAGGGTTTTGCAAAGATGGAAGTGTCTTGGTGTGTGGTGGTGGCTGGTGGGTGAGCAATGGCTTTCCCTTCATCCTGTCTCTGCCTGGAGACCGTAAGATACTCCTCAGGTGAGGAAGTTGTGTGATGATGTATTTTTTACCTCTGTTATCAGGATTATTTTCTGAAGCGGTGTCCTTGACATGCTGTGTGTGGTGGTTGCTGAGGGTACTTGGTTTCCAGGTGTCCTAATGAGCAATTGCACTTGCTGAAGTAAACTTGAATTTATTAAATGAAATGAAAGAAAATATGATGGACATTGATTGATCTAAGGTGCTGTCTTTTTTTGAAACACTAAATGTTCTTAAAAATAACCTGATTAAAACTTAATGGGGGAAGGGCAGTCACAGGTGAGATGGAATCAGGTACGGGTGAGTTGACGGGAGCTGAACATGTGGGTTACTTCTTGGTGAGCTAGAAGGCCAGAGTTAGACAATGATTTACACATATCTACTCTATCTCAAGCTGTTTTCCCTTGTAGGAACTTCACACCAAGTTTAGCCTCCAGCACAGAAGCAGATGAAGCCCTTCAGGGATAGCTCTGGTCTGACCTGATGCTCTCAAGGGCGTTAGAGCAAAAGGAATGTGGCTGGAAGATGCAGACAAACTCCTGTCTGAAAGTGCCTTCTCTTTTAACCAGACTAGTTTGGGGTTAATATAAAATGCTATACCTACAGTTTTTCCCCATGGTTCCCTCTTTGTGACTAGAGATTAGAAGTCAAAGTCAGGATTTTCTGAACTTTTGGGTGCATTGCTTTTTTTTGAAAGCTGAATGAATGTACCTGGAGGTTTCCCTAAGTGGGGAAGGAGGGAAGGAATGCATAAATCATTTTGTAGGTTTTCCTCCTTAGTTATAAGCAGAGTGGATGAAAGGAGTCCATTTTTCTAGATTGCTGCTTTGAGTCTAGCTACAGAGAGGGCCTGTTATATGGTAATGGGGTTTGACTGAGTTGATGAGATTTTTTTTCAAGGCTGCTAGGAAGCTTTGTGAATTGCAAAGGCGATGTTTCAAAAGAAACAGTTCTGTAGATGTGCCATAGCTTTAGCTTCCAGATGCAGAAACAATCCTGTTTTATGCAGGAATAATACACCAGCTGAATCCTGTCTTGCTGTGAGAAAGAAACTTTACCTTTTGCTTGTTTAATCTGCTGTGCTACATTGTGAGTGTGTTTAAGGAGATGCTTGATTTTGGACCCCTTCTGGAAAATTGGTTTATTTCAGTCTTCAAAACAGTCCCTAAAATCATATCTTAAAACAAGAAAGTAATCTCTTTTTTCTTTTTATGCTTTATTCATAGTCTGTCTCATCGCTTGTCTTTTATCTGAGACTGTAGCATTGCAGCTTTGATTTGTGCTGTTTTTTCCCACAGCAGCAAAGGAGTTAGACTAAGCCATTTGATTATGAAGCCCCAGTTATTTGGGGAAATAGCTATATGACATATGTTATCTGTAATAAATGGAATTACTCTCTTAATTTTAAAACTAATTACTCTTCTGTTTGCTACTTGAATGACAGATTTCTCCTTTAATGAGTACATACTCCTCGGCATAAATGGAGTAATCACAAGCTTGCGGTCAGCTGGGGAGGACAGCACTGGTCTATGCTTGGTGGTGGGTGCTTCTTGTGAGAGATGCTGAAAATCTGAGTCTCAGTGGTGAAATTACTGTCTATTTCTGAGCCCTAGTAACTGGCAAGTCTCCAGCTGGCTTGTGTCACTGCTATAGCAGACTGATCCTGCCTTGCTTTTTCTCCCCTTTTTTCAAAACTCCAACACAAAGAACTGACTGGATGTAGTTCATGGATTACACTTTGTATGGAAAACAGGAATAAGCATCCTTCAGTTGCTTGGTCCTGGCTTCTTATCAAGTCTGACAGCTCCTGAGCACATCTAGAAGGAATTCAGCTGTTCTAGCAAAATAGGACTGAACAAAAGCTGAACAGAAGCTTTATGAGTTTGGTATTAAACTTTGGAGCATCAAAGTTGGCACTACAGCGCCGTTCCCTGATGAAAGTAGTCACAAGTCTTGGGACTGATAGTGCAGCTCAGTGCTACTTTTTTGTTTAAACTTAAAAAAAAAGTTTGATTTTAATCTTAAATGTGATCCTCGAGGAGAAAGCTCTGCTCAGTGTGTGACACAAATTAAGCTACTGAGGTATGTTTTATGCTTGTAGCACAACCTCAATACTTTAGGTTTAATTACTGCCCTATGTTGGGGGATGTTTGCTTGGATCACCCACCAAAGATGTTGAGCACTGTAAGCTGGGACATGGACATGGGAAATGCATGGTTTCTGGTTCAACCAATCCATAGGGCTGAAGGGAGATGGGCGTACAAGATTAGAAACTATGCAAGCCCACGATGAAATTACACCTCTTTTGACAAGGCTATCCCTAGAAATAGCAAAACAGCTATCACAAAACCAATTCACAGTAGTATTTTGAGTGTTATTAATCAAATGATGTACTGGAAATGACAACTTGGATTTTTTGTGGCCTAGATGGCACATTCTGTTCCTGCTGGCTTTAAATGTATTTTTACAAATAAATACTAACTTTTCCTCCTTTTCCTTGTTCCAGATAGTATCTAATAAGCATTAAATTTAGGCTTTATCATAGACTGCAGGTGAAAATTTTTCACTTTTTTTTTTTTTTTTTTATAAAATACTTGGCTGTGGAAGAACAATGCCATGCTTATCAGGGCAATCAAATAATTACTACAACACAAGTCCTCAGCAGTTATGTTGAAGTATCATCAAACTGGTTCTTCTGATGTGTGCGAATTTCAGATCAGCCTTTAGACAGCATATAAAAGTCAGCTTGATTCTTAACTTGCAAGAAAATAAGCAGAGACCCCTTCTCATGACGGTCTTTTGTCATTTTTCTGAGGGGGAAGTTAGATTCTTTTTCTGTTTATTTTGGGGTTTTGGGGTTTTTTTTGTTTTTTTGCAAATGCATGACCATCCTGCAGAGACTGAGGCTTTTCTGCATTTGTTTTGGTAGGTTTGAAGGAGAGGGTACCCTCAGGAACCCCCTAAGCACCCTGCTTTGCTCAAGGGGGCTCAGCTGCAGCCGTGTAGGGCAAGCTGTATTCCCCACTACCTGCCGTGTCATCCACTTGCTTTTAATGTTTAATGTATTTTAATGTTAGCAGTTCAGCATTCGGAGAGGTGAAAGTGCCAGCCCTAGAGTTACAGTTAAAATTGCTGACACGTTCACAACAGAACTTTCATCTGTGTTATCTCCAGAGAGTTGCTTGTATCTAACCTTGCTCTGCATTTTTACCCTTGTGCATCTTTGAGTTGATCATCTCAGAGCAGCACGTACTGGGTATTCTTGGGCTGAGGAGCTTGATCCGCAGGGAAAAACAAGAGATAGCAATCAAAAGTACTGAGATTCTGTTTTACTTTCAGCTAATCTCTATTTTCTATACAAACGTGCTTTTGGTACGCAGTCTAGATTAAGAACGGTAAAAATAAACCTGTCAGTGAAACTTTCTCAGTCAAGTTTCACAGCTCTATGTTGTGAAGCTCCAAGGGGTTTGGTTGGGTTTTTATGCACTGCAGAGCTTTAAAGTAAATTGAAATTTTACTCTGAGAAAACTAGTGATTCAAGCACTGCTTCAGATGTCAAAGGCAATGTGTTGAAAGTGAAATGCAGGAGCAGGTAAGCTTACATAGCTTGTACAGAAATGTTTCCATCTCTTTCTTAACTTGTACCAGACTTCTAGGTCATGTTTTGGGAAGAATTACGTTAGTCATTAATTGTTAATTTTATTTTGAACCTCTTATGGTTGGAGGCTTTTTTCCCTACAATTCCCCTTTATGCTAGAGAGTGACAGTAAGATGCTAATATGAGAGGCTACCAGGTGTTTGCTTGGTGTCTCCAGATGAAGTGGATGATGATGAGTTGATGATGCTCAGATGTGCTCAAACAGTAATAAAACTCTTGATCTAACCGCCAGCCCTGCTGAATTACCTCTGGATATGAAAGACTTCCTGCAAACCTGTTGAGTCTCCTACAGCGGGTTGGAAACTTGCTTTCTTAGCCGCCTTACATCCCTGTGCTTCTATGTGGCAGAGTTGGGTACAGTTCCGTGGACATTCTTTGACCCCTTTGCTCTTAGCAAGTGCAGTGTAACTGCTGGAGAGGGGCTCTGGTGTTTTACGGTGTTCTGTGCTTTCTGCCCAAAGGGCTCTTCTCCCAAGTCTGGCTCACAGGCCCCGAAACCAAGTCCTGGCCCTCCAGTTAGGCCCCAGTTGGGGTTGTGTGATGATCTGTGGGCCTGTGGCATATTGTGCTTATGGCAACTGGGTATGGGAGATACCTGCAAGCTCACTTCTTCCTGGCTTGTGCTTCCCTACAGTGATAATGTTCTGCTAGTAGTTTTCTTGGTGCAAGGTGAACCTGGTTAGCTCAGAGTCAAAGGGGTAAAGGGGCATGGTTTTGGGAAATAAAATCTGTGGGGTCACTCAAGGAGTGGGCGTTCTAAGCTTTGTTTGTAGCCATACAAGCTTTCAGACTGTTGCTGGAGGTGAAAAACAGAAAAAAAAAAACTCATCAGAGCAGTATTTCCAAAATACTTGCCCGTTTGGACAGAGAGGGTTACACATTTTCATCACACTGAGAAACTAATCCAGTTTGTCATTAATGAAACAGAACATATTGCAATGCAAATAAGTGGAGTTGCATGACAAGTGGTCCCACAGTCCTCAGCACTTGCTATTGATTGTGCAGTCTTAATTATTCATGCTATGCAAATTGTATTTCTCATCTTGCTCCTTCTTGTCTACATATTTTTGATACAGAACTTGCATGCAAACAGTCTTGTTCTTTCATTTTAGAGATGAGGATTGTTTCTAGTGAAGTTCTTAGTGTTCCTTTGTGGAGCGAGCACACGCGGAGCCAGGCAAGGCTCGGGAGCTCTGTCAGAATGAGTTCATCTTGCTGTAAATTCAGATGAAGAAAGGGGAGAGCTTTAAAATAGTTTTCAACTTTTTGTTTTCTATACTGAAGCCCTTGTGGTACTTATTTTCTGGTCAATTGTTTGGAATAGACATGTGGGAGTGTTGTTTTATTCATCCTAAATATTATTTTGCATTTCAGGTATACTAAACCACTAACCTTTGCAGACTGCATTAGTGATGAATTGCCGTTAGGATGGGAAGAAGCTTATGACCCTCAGGTTGGAGTTTATTACATAGACCACAACACCAGTAAGTGACATGTTATTGTATTTTTGCAAAGTGATTGTTCTGTGCCTGTGCTAAAATATACTGAACACAAAGCCACAAAATCAGTAACAGCATGTTTTATAGTAGGTGAGATCTGCAGCTCATGAAATCAAATCCTGTCATTGTCCATTGTACAAGTCGCTTCTCTCTCTAAAACCAGAATTTAAGACATTTTGGTTTGCAGCCTTCAAATCAGCAGTCGTATTCAAGCGTGGACACACCTCTGTGAGATTTAGTTCTGCTGAGGAGTCTGTCCAGGTAGCAATGATCTGGAGTTTGTTCTTAGCCTGGAATGTGTCCTTGTGGCAGGACCATCAGAGAGAGTGCAAAGGTCTTGTGTTGATTCCCCAGACAGGGATCAACAGAACGACTGTGTGAGCTCCCTGTGCTGCAGGAGTTCATGCTGCCTTTGCTGGAGAGGAAGCTCTCAAGTAGGCTTGGGATATTCTGAGAATTGTGCAAGTAGGAAAAGATTTAACTTCAGGCTTGTGGCATTTTTATTCTGTATTTGCAAAGTAAGCCACTGCTTGCTGCCTTTGTTACATTGCTTGATAGTCCAGAAGCCTTAACCTTTATAAGCTCATTTGAATTATTAAAAAAAAGTACATAACTTGATATATTGTTACAGACATTGTTGGGAAATGCGTATTGGGTTGTGCTAGAACAAGTCCCCTGGAAAAAAAAAAGTTATAAACAAAATAAATTGGTGACTCTGATTCTCTTTACAGAACAGCTGCAATTGCAGTCCAGAAGTTCGCAGCAGAACCAGGCCCTTTTGGTGGTGCTTGTAACTCATGCAAAGAGAAAAGCTTTTAAAAGATAAAAGTGCCTTGAAGCTGTTGTTTGTTTTGGGAATTTTTTTTTTTAAATCTGCTTCTAGAACTTCAACTGAAAACTTCATCATTTTTTTTCAGCAAGTTACATGATTTTTTTTTTTAAATAAAAATGTGAAAGTCTCTTGTTTAGTGGTGTTTTTTTTGTTCTTTGCTTTTTTTCTTGGCTATCTTCACAGCCTTCCCTTTTTCAGAAAAGCCCCATTTTTATCTGGCATGAGACTGCACCTTTCAGGTTTTAGCAACTTCTTTTGGGTACTAAAAATGAAGAATGAAAAGAGCCTGTTAAAGCCCTAACTACCCTCTGCAACACAAAGATCAAATGTCTCCAGATGTGAACGTGACAAATATTTTTATTTAAAGCTTATGTCATCCCACTATCACAGTTTTTACATATCTTTAAATGGCTTTATACTAATTTTCCTGTGAGGCAGGGGCTACTGATTTTCCCTTTTACAGGAAATGATAGTGGGGAAGAAAGGGTCGACAAGCCTACAGGATCACAGAAAGGAGATCTGTGGGATAAACATTGCTTGAGAAGGTGTTAAATAGCAAGACACAAACTGGGGTCTCCTGTAGGTCTGTTAGACCATGTCTTGTGTCCACTGCACTTCCACAAGAAAGCACTCTGGAAAGTTTATGATGGGGTTGCTTTTTAAAGACAGACTGAATCTTAACACTTTTTCCAGTCTCTCGCTTGGATCTGGGTTATTCCTGAACTGACCATACTTACCACTGGGGAAAGAGTTAAGTTTAAAAGTCTTGTTAAGGCTTCTCTTTCATTCATAAGTCTTAACTTCTGAAGTTTTTAATGTTTTCATGGCTCTGTTCAGGTAGGAGGAGAGAAGAGCCTGGGCAAGCTCTCTAGAGGAGTCAGGAATACGGTTGGACTAATCTTCCCTTCTCTGGTGGTTGGAGACGTGCTGTGTCAGGTGCTGGGATGTGAAAGGCACCAGCGTGCTCCAGGCCAGGAGCAGTCCAGAGCCAGGGGCCTGCAACCTTCCAGTGACTCTGAGGGACTTTGCTGTGTTAGGCAGCAGTTTTGGATTAAGAAGTTCCTGACAATTCAGTTCAGCAACATCAGGGTCACACTTGACCACAGGAGAAACTTGACTCAAATAAAATAAGATGTATTCAAGAATCTCTTCCTTGTCCCTTCTGAACTTTTCTCTTCAGGTTGAGATGTATTTTCATCTTATTTGTCTTTTTCTCCTCTCCACGCTGGAGCAAGCTGAGTCCTAGATGTCACTGTGGCTCAATTTAGCCAAATGTGGGACATTAACTTGCTCCACTGGCATTTCCCTGGACAAGGGTGGTTAGCTGTGGTCCTGGGGGCACACAATTCAGATGCGGGGAAAAAAGCCCCACTTGATCTAAAGCCTGCTGTGGGACACTGAAACTTGTTGGACCTCCTGAGCATTTCAGCTACCAGATACTGCAACATGTAGGTGGGACAAAACAAACATGATCTCTGTTGTACCTTTGGTCCCAGAGTGAATGCATGAAGAACCAGTTGCAGCTCTGGGCTCTGTATGGTCTGGGGGAGTTACCCCTGCTCCCTGCCACCACAGCCTTCCAGAGCATGCCAAGAAGGCTTCAAAC
>JAOXNG010000042.1:34402380-34414649 GCA_028566535.1 Scolopax minor | reverse complement strand
ATGCAGTGAGGTCTGTGCCTGGTTTTTTAAATCATGACTGAAAATAAGGTAATTCTCATAAATGGCTAAGTTGATCCTCTCTGGGTTAGAAGCAAGGTAACTAGCAGCAATCTGCTCAAACATATTGTTTGGGGGCTTTTGTGTACATCTTTGTCCTCCCCAAGGAGTTAAAGAGGTGAAGTGACATCAGAGTTCTGAAGCTTAGTGTACTTCTGAGTGGAATAAATTAAGCATTGATGAGTGGGGTTCTTTCTTCCTCCTATTGTCTTTGTTTTATACTTCAGAGTATGTTTTTCTTAAAAATTAATGTCGAGATGCATGCATCTAGGATGATTAAATTAATTGGGCTTTTTATGAAGTGTTAGCTTATTGTATTTTTTTTTTCAAATTTCCATGCAGAATTGACATGAAAATGTCTGATACTCAAGGTGGCTACAAACTTGATGAGGCACAAGCCATTTTAAGTGAAATGAAAGCTCTCAAGAAGGCCATCACATCAGGGGAGAAGGAAAAACAGGACCTCATTCAGGTATTGAAACAGGATGACTTTATAGAATTTTGTGTTGCCTATCAGATTGAATTTCTGACAAGAAATTCAAGTGTTTTGTATTTCAGATATGTAATTGAGATTTTTATTAACATGCTAATTCTGTATTATGGTCAGATTGCAGCCTTTTTGTTCTCCTGGAAATAAGGAGTATAAAATATAGCAACTGACAGTAGTTAGCACTTGCTTGAGTGTTTGTCTCAGGGTTTATTGGTCAAGGATGAGCCAGAGTGTCTGTAGTGCTGTCAAAGAGCAGATTGGGAGAAGCCATGAAAACCCCGTGGCCCCCTTGGTCTGCTGTTTCTGGCCAAGAGCCTGTCTGTCTGGGCAAGGCACTGGGCTAATGCCCATGGGCTGCCATCCAGCCGTGCCTCACCTCCTGTTTGTGGGGTCTGAGCGCACACAGTCAACGTGCTCAGATCTTAATCATATAGTTTGGGCAGAAGCTATGTGGCTGCTGAGGTACTTTGAGCAGCAGTGAGCTCACCTCATGCCTTTTTATGGTTTTAGAGCTTAGCCAGGTTAAAAGACAGCTTTGTGAATGACAGAGGATCCCAGTCAGACCTGTGGGCCAGCAGTGTGTCCGTGGAAAGCTCCAGCCCTCTGTTACCCCGGCAGTACCTGGATGTCAGCTCCCAGACAGACGTTTCAGGAAATGTGAGTAACGCATGAGAAACAAGGTGCATGTGGAGACACTCCTATGAACTATGTGTAGGGTTGCCTTAGTGTGAATTTCCAGGCATGGGCAAGCATCTGTGAAGTGGTACTTTCTGCTGGTTTGAAACTTCAGCATCACCTTATTTTTGTGTGTAATGCTAATGTATCTCTAAAGGCAACCTGCTGTTTCCCCACACTTGTCTCTATTAGAACAACCCAGGTGGGAATAAAAAAGAAGTAAGTTTTAATTTGCCTGTAGGTATAGCTTCTTGTGATACAAATATTCCCATAGCTTTTTATAGCAGTGATGTATACTGCTAAGAGATACTAACAAGAGACATTCGGTAGCTACATGTGGGCTAAGCTCTGGTGAGGACTCTTCCCTGAAGAGTACATTTGGCTCTTCACGTGTTACGAGCGAGAATGAATAGCATATGTGCAGATATTTTGATGCCATCAAACGTGTAGTACTTGTAAACCTTCAGTCCCCCTCATGCCACAGGATCATAACTGTCAGGTTGGTGCCTGCCTCAACAAGGACGCAATCAGCGCTGCAGGACATCACAGAAGCCTCTCCTGTGAACCCTTAGTTAAATATTTGCAGCCACCTTCAGTCAGGGCCATGCCCGTGACTAAAGATATGCAGGTCTGGCCATGGTGGGATGTCCCCTGTCTTTAAGACTTTACAACCAAAACAAGATGTCATCAAAAGTAAAATGCAAAATAGCACTCAAAGAGTGCAAACAGGGGCTTTAAGTATTAGAAGCAATTATGAAAAATTTAATCAAAGGCAATATTTTTCTATTCCATGGTTGGTTTAACTAGTAAATGAGTTTGACAAGAGCAAGTGTAACTTGTAACAGGATCAGTTTCAATAAGGAATATCAAAAGAGGAGCAGTTACTAAGTTGCTGATTTTATGTTTGTGTCTCAGTTTATTACCAGCAGCAATAACCAGTTGGCTGAGAAAGTGAGATTACGCCTTCAGTATGAAGAAGCAAAGAGAAGGTAATTCTTTAGACTGTTGTACCTTTTGGCTGTCACACAGCTTATCCTGACGATAGCTTTTACTAGCAAAGGTGCCACTCGGGTTGAAATCCAGGCTTACTGCTACACAAACATTGTAATTTTTGAGCCAGTGAGGCAATAGCCTTTCTGGGCCAATGTTATCATTCAAGAAATAAATAACCATCCTAGAAATTACTAAGGAGTGAGTAATGCATGAAGAATTCAGTCTGGCCACACCTGTGGGGACATAAGTGGTTTTGCTGCCTGTTGCCAGTGCTTCCCTATTCCTAATAAGGAGACCATACTGCAAGGCATCTCCTCACCTGATTCAAAATGGAATGAGTGCGTGGCTTTAAGTCAGATAAGGAGGAACATACATTGTGTTAACACCTAACTTATCAAAATATGGTCAATGACTACAGTTTCAGAGCTTGTCTGCTTATCTGTAAGAATGTAAGAATTCACCCTTGCCCTCTGATCTGAGATGAATAAAAAATAGGTTTAAAAATTTATATCTACTTAGCAGGCTAATTTGGGGAAATTTTCTGGGCTTTAGACTTTTAGCAGATAACAGCCAACTCAACTAGTTAGAGAGTACCTGTATTTTTATGGGTATATACTCCAGGTAAACAAAAAAACAGTGAACAGTATTTAGACTTTGGCTGGGCTGATCCTTGTTCAGCGATGTAACCATCAGCCTTTTACTTTTAAGCTTTGCAATTTAAGATCACAGTTTAATTCACACTGACTTTACATCTTCCAATTGAAGTGGAGCACTCTTATTTTAGCCTGAATCTTTTTTCCAAGGAGCAGCGAGTGAAGAATGACAAACCTGAGAAGATAATTGATAAGCTCTTTAAATGAGACAGAATTTTATAAAGGCAGCACAATAGTTCATTTGAAGTAATGATGAAGGGCATACAACACTGTCTTGCAGTTAAAGAAGTTTGATACCTCATGTCTGTCTGATAATAGCTTTTCTCAGACGGACTCTTGATCAGGGAGTGTAGCTACAGGACATGGGTTAATGGTTTTAAGAGGGGAGATTTAGACTAGGTATTAGGAAGAAATTCTTTGCTGTGAGGGTGGTGAGACCCTGGCCCACCCCTGCCCAGAAAAGCTGTGGCTGCCCTATCCCTGAAGGTGCTCTAAGATCAGGCTGGATGGGGCTTTGAGCAACATGGTTTGGTGGGTATGTGTCCCTGCCCGGGGCAGGTGAGATGGAACTCGATGATCTTTAAGATCCCTTCTAACCTAGAGCATTCTATCATTCTGTGAGGAAAGATAAGTGATTAGACATGAATAATCGTTGGTAAAATGACAAGATCTCCAGCTATCAGAACACTGTAGTTTTGGCGTAGGAGCTATAGAAAAAAATACTTTAACTGGCTTTAAGCTGGAACAATACTATGGATACAGTGACTCAAAAGGAACCTTCTGCTCCTCTGAAAATTCCTCTTTGTGATGCTAGAAGTGTTTCCTGTCCCCACGGCACAATATTAAAATGTTCCAAAAACACTAGGAGAGCAAGTACTTTGTTCATACATGTATTGGGAAGGGAGCCAAGAGTGGAAATACATCTGTCTTATCTGGAAAGGTAAAACATAGGGCCTTGAAGTCAAGATGATCCCATATTATTTAGGTTAGAACTACTAGTTTTATTAAGGGCTGATGACTTTGAAAGTGTGCTGTAGCAGACACTGTTTATAGTGCTGCTGTGGACCAGATCGAAGCCATAGATGCAGGTGAATATCCTGTGGAACATCACTGTGCCAGAACTGTCAGGGTGCAATTCTGCATGTTCCCTTACCCACCACTAAGCCCTTTTCTTTCACGGCTCGATGAGACAAGAGCCCTAGAGCAGATAATGTTAAATTGCAAAAAAGAACAAAGGGCAACCAGTGACAAACCTTTAGCTTAATTGGTTTGGAAACCGATAATGGGTATCATGACAAAAGAGATGTCAGTGCTACGTCTTAACAAGGAGATAGCTCCTGCAGCCTAAATGTCATCAGAGATGCTGCTAAATTCTGTTGCATGATTTCAGACATATTGTAGTAACTCAGTTGTGTAGCACTGGCACTCTGTGCACTGTTTTAGTTCCCTCAACAGTTAAACTTTCAGCTTGGGTTTTGTGTGACTGGTGGTAACTCTGGGCTTTTAAAAGTATATTTTTTAATCTCTTAAAATTGATTAAATTTGGAATGTTTTCATGTAGCAGCATTGCAACAATAGCGAGAATTTGACTGGTCAGTTTTTAGACCACACCTCCCACTTTGAATTTTTTTCTGAAAAACAGAGGCTGATCTGATATAGATAGTTAATTACTAGTTGTGGATGCACATCTTAATGTGCACTGCTATGGAGATGCATGCTCTCTGAACGATCTCCAAAGAGACCTCAAATGTTACGAGTTATGCCTCTATCACAGATAAGTACCAGTTTTCTCCAGTAAAAAAAAAAAAAGTTGGCTCTATAGGACAATGAATAAATCACCCAACTACAGTTCTAGGTGATAAGAAAAGAATTAAATGAAACTTGAACTTCCTCTTCTGTATTTTGTTGCAAGCTGGTGGCCATTCAGAAAGCCTGGTGACCCAAGCCCAGCATTGCTGGTTTCTTTGCTCTGCAAACCCAGCGTGGCTCGGCAGGGATACGGTTCAGACTCGGTCAGTCAGTGCTGAGGGGCTGGAGTTTTCAGCCAAATGCCAGAGAGTCTGCAAAGCGTTTCGTTTGTAATGATGCTGTTTTATTGGAAAAATAAAATACAGAAACCTCCTTTTAACTGAGAAGGGGAAAAAGAATGATCATTTACAAAGGGTAAAACTTGAGGTTAGTGTAACAAAGCTGTTAGGCTTGGAAATGCATAGAGAACAAATTCCAGTGTAAAAGCCATATCCATGCAAATGTATGCCAGAAGTGATCAGATTAGTGCCAACCAATCCTCTTACACTCATATCCCTTCAAAATGCACAGAGGAATTCTTGGATTATGAATTAATGCCACTGTTAATTCTTCATTGGAGCACAGTGTTTCACTTAATCAGGCACTCAAAAACAAGCTCCTAAGAAGACCTAAAAATAGTTGAGCTGCATATCTATCAATTATGGAACTTTAATTAGAGTGAGCAACCTGCTGTGGGAAATGGGTTTACAGAAAAGTGAGGCTTCCCTTCAGAAAGGTGATCTCTTGACTCTCTCCTGTGATGGAGGAGGCAGGTCTGTCTGTGTGAGCTAATCCTTCACAGGCTCTCTCAGGGCTCGAGTTCCTCTTGGCCTCTGGAGCTTGGAAGACAAAGCTTTATTCTTCAAGGCCATTCAGCAGTCGTGTAGCTGCTGCTGCCCAGATCTGCATCTTATTACTTACTTTGCTTTGGTTTTGCTGCTGGCTTTCTGTTTGCTTTGTGCCTGCCTGTGTGCTGGTTTGCTGGAGGAGGTGTGCTCCGTCCTGTGCGCTTCTGTAGCATAAACCAAATTCTAGAGAGAAATGAATGCAAATTAGTACTCGCAACTATTTGTTGTTCACATTTAAATCCAGTATTTCTGTCACTGGGTGACAAAGCCTTTTTCAAAGGGAGATGAATACTAAACTTTCATTTTACATGTACAGCATTTTACTTCTATTTCTTCTGCATTTACTAAACCTGAGTGAGAGATTAACCTGAGTTAATCATGGAAGGGGCATGTATGCCTTGGCTCTCTGGTCTTCAGTCAGGTGAGTTATTTTTTTTTGCAAATATCTTGCCTTATATTGCAAGATATTTTTTCTTCTGGCTTGCCTTCTAAGCTTTTGTAATCTCTCCACCCCAGCCCATTCTGCCTCCCCACTCAATCATTTTTGGTTGTGCAAGGTCCAGAAATGCAAGTTCTTGTTAACTCTTAATTCACCTTTAGCCGTACTGTTGTTTCTCCCCAAAGTACCGTGATCACCCTCATAGGTGAGTTGTAGGTCAGTGAGTCCAAAGGAGACAGCTTTGGGAAGACTGACGTTACTGCCCTTGGTTCTGTATCCTGGCCTGCTGCTGGGTTTTTGCTTCCCTCTCTTATGTTCCATTAAAGTTGATAATTTGTGTAGTGAACTGATGAGCAGTCCAGGTACTTGAGAAAGTGGGAATGGGAAGATAGTTGGAGTGAGCAACTTCCTTACCTACCACGAGCTGTGCTGTCCTCTGCTATCAATCAAAGCTCTTGCTAAATGCTAGGTGTGTATTGCTGTTGCTTTTAGTAATCATCTTCCTGCCTGAGATAATGAGGTATGGTGCTGAAGGATTAGCAATACAGACTTCAAATGGAAATTTGGAATGATACCTCTAATGAAAATAGACTTCAAATTTCATGCAAATAAGTATCTTTGGAGTTAGGTACAATTATATTTCCTCTTCAACTCTTCACATCCTCAGGTGCACATTGCACCAAAAGTAGCCTAGATCTTTAATGTATCCCAAATGCTTAGTGTTGAGTCAATAGTTGGATTCTCCAAGTAGAAGCATGCATATGATTAACTTCCTCATTGTAAATCAAAATTAGTTTCTAGACTTCTGAGTAACCACCGATGTTATCAGCCTATCTGAATCATATACAGAGAGTATACAGTTCTTTTCCATAAAACTGGTGAAAGATCAGATATTTACCACATGATACTCTCCACACCAAGTACTGTGAGGTCATTAGCTGTAAGGCTAAGCTTCATATGAAGCACCCTATAGTACATCTGATAGCTGTTTTTTGAGACACAGAATTTCTGTTAAACAATTCCCAGACTGGTGGACACTGCAGGTTAGCTGGAGACTTAGCTTATTGTTGGGAGAAAACCTGAGTTAAAATCCCATTCTGCGTGTCAACCTTCAAGCAGTGCCATCACTTGACAGTGCCCTGGGAAGGGAGGTGTGAGGATGAAGGTTGCTGTTTCTGAGCCTTCTGCAGGGCAGTGGAAGATATGGCTGATCATGGTTCACCTTCGTGTGTCTGTGGAGCAGTAGCTGAGACACTCCTCACTGAGTAACTGCTTTCTTTTTGCTGCAGAATAGCAAACCTGAAAATACAACTGGCGAAGCTTGACAGCGAGGCCTGGCCTGGCGTGCTGGACTCCGAGCGAGATCGTCTAATATTAATTAATGAGAAGGAGGAGCTTTTAAAAGAAATGCGATTTATTAGCCCCAGAAAATGGACTCGAGGGGAGGTGGAGAGACTGGAGACTGAGAGAAGGCGCCTAGAGGAAGACCTCCAGGCTGCTAGAGACACTCAGAGCAAAGCTCTAACTGAGAGGTAGGTACTGGGCATAGGACAGAACGTGCCTTGTTGGACAAGAGGTAATTTGGAGCAAGCACAGCATCCCCCGCCCAAATGCTGGGAGCAGTGTGCCCTTGGATTTCCAAGGAGAATGTTTCTCCTTAGAAGGCCTGTGAAATCCTCTCCCAACAGAAACTGCCTGCAAGTTTTACTCCCCAAGTGGGAAAAGATTGTTGTTCCTACAAATGGATCTTCTATGAGAATGTAAGGAATGCTCAAAATAGACCGATATAACGTTTAGTGTACTATAATGTTTCTGTATGCAGCCAGCTCCTCGCAGCACCTTCTACAGTTGCTGTGCAGTCTGGAGCTTGCTAAATGTCAACAGATGGAGTTTTAGTTTTTTAAAATTTGGTGTTTTTACTGAGCATCCTCATATACAATTCCTGTAGGAACTGGTATTTGACAGGGCTGTGGGATTTACATGGAATATCCTCTGAATTTTAATTAGCTGAAAAAAATGCCAGCTAGCCTCCCTAATTTTACTTGTGTTGCAGGGGAAGATCTCATGGGAATGTAGAGTGAGGATGAATACTGCATTAGGCATTGCCTACAAGTGCTTTACAATCTATGGGTGGCTTTGGCAATGTTATTTTAGCTGCAGTCTCTTGAATATATGTGGAATAGGCATGTTGCATTAACTCTCTCTGTGTCTCTACATTTTAATTTCCTATACATGCTTGGTGTCCAGACTACACCAATTTTCTACATAGTCTTTTCATGGCTTTATTACTCTGGAAAAATTGTATGCATCTCGTACGTCTTGGCTGCAGGACTTTCCACCAGCTTGACATACCTGTGGTTTGACAAATGTTTTTCCTCTTGCCCTAAGAAGATCATTTTTGTTTGTGATTTTTAGGATTATGGTCTTGCTTTAGTGTATCAAAGAAATAGCATGTTTCTGGAGAAGGATTTCTTGTCTGGATGCCTGTTAATTTAGAGAATAAGCACACAAGTGCATGTGCTTGTGTCTCAAACCAATACAGGTGTGAAATAAAACTGAGATGTTGCTGAAGTCCGTAATTCATATAAAGCCATAATAAGATGGTTAATAACTAAATCATGTAGACCTTAGTCATCCATGGGCCTTACTGAGAGCAAATGAAGGCATTAGCACTTTTATTAGCACAGTTAAGTGTAGGAACAAAATAATGTATAGCGAGTAAAATATGCCAAGCTTTTTTGAGGCCTGATCCTAGACACATTAGCTTTTATCTTACCATCTGTAATTATTTTCCCTGTTGTGACTGTTTTCAGGAGCGAGTTCCACATTTCAAGAGTATTAGAAATTGTTAAACACCTATGCATCGTGACCAAATTCTGTCCCACATTATGCCATGTATTCTTATTAGCTGTTGTAGGGTTTCATAGAAAAAGTAGAATTTTCCTTTATTCCTCATTTTAAATGCTCATGTTTTTCTTCTGTCTCCTCTTAGATTGAAGTTGAATAGCAAAAGGAATCAGCTAGTCCGAGAACTGGAAGAAACAACACGATTAGTTGCAGTGTTGCACACTCAGCTGAAAAGGTATGGAATCTTTTACAGAATCTGTAGGTGTTTTAACCACACAGGGTGTAACTGCCTTTCTCTGCCGCCAGTTCCATCTCCCAGCTCAGGGGTCTAAACGGGCTTTCAGTTATAGTGGTGACTTAAGACCCCTATGTAGTCAGTGGAAAGAGAAGCCTCGAGGATTTTATGTCCCACTCGGTTTAGATAGGTGTTTCAGAATGGGATAAATAACCTTGTAGTGGTGGCTCTGTCTGACATCAGAAGGAGTTTCCACAATCTCTTTGATTTTGGACTGAGGATAGCAGAGATGTTTTTACTAATGTTTGAATTACTGAAGTATTAATGAAGTATGTTAAAGACAGTTTAACAGTCACACAGCATGTGAAATGAATCTTATCAATGCAGCTATGTGTTACTATATGAGTGTCATGATAGTATTTCTCTAAATTAATTCAAAATGTGCTGTTGCTTGCAATGTAGACAATGTATTGAGATTTCCTTGAATCTCTTGTGGTTCACATGGTGTATAGAAATGTTTCTGAGTCGTAATGTGGTCTGATCACTCTTCCAAAACTACAGCCTGAACATAAGAGTACTGTTTTCAGACAAATGCATGACTGCAGGCAGTAAGGCCAAATCATCAGTAGCTAAAACTATGTTTTTATCTTTTTGATTTAGAGGAGTTTGTTGGGGTTTTTGTGTGGTTGAGGTTTTTATTCTATCAGCGTGTACTGAATTTACTCTGTTTGTAGCTTCTGCTCTACTTGGATTCTGTTTCATTTTGTGAAGATGGCACCTAAAGGACTGGAAAGAAATCGTAGTGCAAGACTGACATGTAAATAAGCCACCATGGAGAATAGCTGTCTGTGATGCTCTTATGCAGTGGAAATGCATCATATTTTCATTTCATCTAGCTGATTAGGGATCTTTTGAGGTGACCAAGAAGCATGTGAAACTAATTTCTTCCTAACTCTGTGCCCAGTGTTCTTGGCATGCTCCTTCATAATCATAAGCATTTGTTATTAACCCCATAATGCAAAATGTCTGGCATTCAAAAGTATGCACAAAATGAAGTTGAGCCCAGCTTGTTGATAGGGAAAAAGATTAATTAAGACCCTCTCCCTTTTGATAGTGAAATACACTGAAAGCCTGTAAATTCATTAGTCCTTGCCAGATCTATATATACTGCCAAAATGCAAAAACATTTAGTGTGTTTCAGTGATGTTTCACCCAAAAGCTTTTTTGAACAAACGTGATGCAGTGCACATCTGTCTTACAAATGCAGATGACAATTTTTCCCAAAAGTATACTAAATTCTGCATACTTGCCTTTTTTGCATAAGGTCATGGGCATAATTATACAAATGCAGCTTCTAGCTTTTTTAGCCCATAAATAATAAATAAGAGGTTGTTAGGCTTATTAACATCCTCACTGTTTTTCAGTGGGGCAACTTAAGCCACTTATACATATGCAGAAATTTTTCAATAGCTAATCTATATCTGAAGTGAGGGTTAAGGGTCTTTAACAGTCATGAGCAAGATATTTAGTATCTGGAGCAATAGTGTTGGTTTAAATGGAATTTCTAGGGATGGTATCTGTTGTAGTCAGTACTGGAGGATTTGTTTTGTTCTGAGTAGAAAGCAGTGTGCTGTGGTGTCTGGGCTTTCTCATCTGGACAGATTTCTATTCAGCACCTGCTTAACATTAATTTTGCTGTCAGTTATGTTCTGGTTTCAGATCCCTATAGATCTATAGGGATAAATAATTTGTGTGAACTGCTTTTGCAGCCCAGCCCCAGCTCTTCCTCTTGCTTTCCTGGCCCTGGATTCCATGTAGCAGTCTTTCACAGAGGTAAATGCTGCCAGTTTTCTGGTAACTGCTGGCTGTTGTGATCTCTGAGGGCCAGCTCCAGGCAGCTGTGATACTGCCTTTTGGCTGGGGGTCCAGGATTGAGGCAAATGGAAGAAAATTTCCACACAGACAGTTGGTTGCAATAACTTCATCTTCTTGCGTGGGCCTTGTTGGTTTTTGTGTTCTGCTTTGGAGATAACAGGAACTGTAGACAGATGTGGGAGGAGAATGTTATCACTAATTTTAATTGATTTGAAGTTATTCATTAGAGTTTCTTTGGCTAAACAAAGATTTTTATGAGGTTGAGTAGAAAACTCAACATTTAGGATGTATGAATTATGTTTTATGTTTATTAAATTATGTATTATGTTTATTGAAAAGTGACCCAACTTTTCTACTGGGTAGACCATGGGTCTGGATTGTTGGGGTGACTAATGCGTATGGCCTGAGATAACAAATTAAAATATACCCTGTGGGCTTAGAGTTCTGCTGACATAGCAGTGTTTCCCTGAGAAACTGGGAGTTACAGCGTAATCGTTTTCTGACTTGTTTCCTTCAGTCTCTCCACCAGCATGCTTTCCCTCTCCTCGAGCAGCAGCCCTGGTTCTCTTGCATCTAGTAGAGGATCCCTTGCCACCTCCAGCCAGGACTCATCCACTTCAGCCAGTTTCACTGATCTCTACTACGAGCACCTGGAGCAGTTGGAGCAATTGGACTCAGACTATCAAAACAAGCTTGACTTGCTCTTGGAAGGAGCCACTGGATTTAGACCATCGGGCTGTATCACCACTATTCATGAAAACGAAGTAGCAAAAACTCACAAAGCAGATACCACCAGTCGTGTACAGGCTCTGAGATCATTGTCTGGTACTCCAAAATCCATGACATCACTATCTCCAAGGTCATCTCTCTCTTCTCCATCTCCACCTTGCTCTCCACTGGTGATAGACCCACTCCTAACTGGTGATGCCTTTTCAAGCCATATGGATTTTGATGATGCAGAGATAAGTACAAATCTCTCAGAACTCACCCTAAACACCGTGAGCAGCAACAGTAGGCTGGAAGAGCCTAGAGTGGGAGATAAACATCTAGGTCAAGGTATGGTAACAAACTATTTGCATGCACATGTATGCATTTATATTTAATGTAGTTTATAAAGCAATGAGAATGAAGTATTTTAAAAGCTGTCAGTCATTTTGTTGAAAGTGTTTCTGTTGAAAAGTGTATTCAACTGTGTGTTCTGCCTTGCTTGGGAGAAAGGGGTGGTATTTTAATTTGTACACAAAGAATACTTCTGATTTGATGAATCTTACAGAAGACTGTATCTAGGTGTGTTTTTAGTGAGCAGTCTGCATGTGTACACAAATTACAGGGAGTTAGTGTGCAAATATAAATGGTTGTGGTGGGATGA
>JAOXNG010000042.1:34140869-34151415 GCA_028566535.1 Scolopax minor | reverse complement strand
GTTCTTTAGGCAACATGAAAAACAGTTCAAAACTGAATAGCAATATTTTTAAATAAATAATTTTTATCTAAGGAGTATCTTTTCTGTAATTTTGCAAATGACAGTAAAATTAGTTGCATGAACCCCAAATCCTCCCTCCACCCCTAATGTACTAGATGAAATGGAGAACTTGACCAGAACATTACCCTGAAATTCATCCAGACAGATGATATCCACTATCTACACTGCTTTAGGAAGATTTTTTTTTTTTTAATTCAGCTTTTAGATGTTAATTTTTTACTTTTTAAAGTCAGCCTGGCACTTCATTTATAATCTGAATTGTAAAACCTCATTGGTTTTGACAAGGATAACCAGGCAAACAACAAACTAAGCAGCATTCTTCCAACTGCTGGTGATCCATCTGTGAACACATAAAGATATCTAACTTTCTCCAAAAATGGTTTCAAAGGCCTATAAACAGCAGATTAAATCTTGTAATTTGAGAACAATAGGGTTTCTGCAGAAGAAACCAACTCTTTGAAGTTAAGAACATTAAAGCATGGATTTTCCCCAAGAGTAACAGGCTTTGCAAAACATAAGGCAAATACATGCTGCCGAATCATGACGTATATGGCAGGAAACACTTAGTGGCACATTTTCCAGATGACAGTGAGAGGACACACACAACTGTTGGTGAGCACAAGCAGCCTGAGCTGACCAGTGCTGCAACCCAAGAGCACACAGCCAGCTGTCATTGTGTGCCACTTCTTTCTTTTTCTGTTTTAAACTGATGCAAGGACTAATGGAGACAGATCTGTTTCTTTTTTCTCTGCTGGATGTACCCAAGAGCATTGAGATGAAAGAATAAGACTGGAAGTCCTGATACAAGATAACAAAATTACTCGTAAATGTGTGGGTAGGGAATCATTTGTATTCAGGGGGATGGAGAAGCACAACCAGACAACAGAACAGGGAAGAATTTTTTTCTTTTTCACCCCGACCAAGCTTAATGAGCTAAATGATTGGAAACAAAATTCAAAGTCTCATAAATCTGCAGAAAGAGCATGTTTCTTCAGAATATTCAATTTTCCCCTCTGTTCTGTATTTTACATCCTGCCACCATCTACCTTCCATGCACCACGGCTGTGTGACTGTAGGATAAAGAAAGCTCCCAAGCCTGGAATGTAATTTTGAGGACCAGGATTTATTTTTTTTCTCCCAGACTAAATGCAAATTATTCTTTAATGACTAAACTTAGGTCCCTTGAGTTCTGAGCCCAAGTGCCTGGGCCTGTTGCCAGATTGCTCGACCAGGACAGGAATTAATTTCTACTCTAAGTAGGAAACTTCTATCACTCTTATGGTCTCTTTAGAGGTATGACTAACTGCAGCTCCTGCATAGCTGGTCTTAACAGGAAATCACAGCCTACAAGCCAAATTAGCAGGGCACTCATCAGTCAGCTTTTCTTCATATTGTTTTCTCTAAAATCTGCTTTATCAGAAGACAAAGAACTACCTGGAGAATGAAAGAAATGTCAGGATATATATTTTTTTTAAAACCTATATGGACCCACTAAAACATTAAGCATTACTGAATTATTTCAAACAATATGAGGGTTTTTTTATTTCCCTGTATTCATACCTGTTATTAGTGAAACTGAATAGTATCCAAAACTAAAAGACTTCCCAAGCAAACAGCATTCCCACTGGGTTCAGAGTGTTAAGTAAGTGTATGAATAAGGAAGTGAGAAGAAGGGCCAGGATTATACAAAGCAGAGTATTTGTCTGTAATGAATTCATTCTTATATTTAGGTATAAATAGTAAAAATTCAGAAACTGGAAATCAAGAATAAAAATAAACTCCACATAGGGAACAATGATCTTCAGCTCTAGATGGCTGTCTTCCTCATTACTAAACTGAAATGTCTGCCATGCAGTATTACTTGATAGGAAGGGAAGGTCTCACAGAGGTGCCAACATTATCATAAATGCCAAATCAAATTGGATTTTCTTACCATCACAGGTGAAGTCCTGGACATCTACATCTTGGATTGGAATATCCTTTAAGAAAAAAGGTTTCAAGCAGCGTGGATTTCCACTGACAATTCTCTTCTTCCTCAACCATTTTCCCAGCCAGGCCAAATGACAGTTACAGTTAAAGGAGTTAGCCAGCAAATTACTGAAATGGAACAAGACATAACATGAACATACAGAAATACTGAAATGACTACAGAGAGATGAAGGGTTCCAAGTTCAAGATCTTTCTTGCCATCTGTTTCTGTAGGATCCTCCTCTGTTCTACAGATCAGGGAAGTTCTACGCAGGTTTTATAATAAAACTAGGGTCATAATTAAAAAAAAAATAATATATGTTTATAAACCAAAATACTCACTGCTACAACTACTATTTAGACATACTTACATCACTGCGGTATTTGTAGCAGATTTTAACCCAAGCTACAGCTCACACCCAGGTCTAAACTCACCTCACACACCTCAACTGTGTACGTGTGATCGTCAATGTCACTCCTTTGGGTAATGCCATGGAGAAGTTTAGCTCTGCCAGCCCTCAGCACAGATACACACATGCCTCTCCCTGTGTGTACAGCCAAGCTGCCTTGGCACACTTCTCCTTGCCCCAGTACACTCATGCTTTCCACTCTTCTGTGTTATGGCTTAAACAAACCAGTGCCAGGTGGGAGCCACTGGCAACCTGAATTTGGGCTTCCTACTGAAACACTAAGAGCTCTGGATGTGCATTTATACGTATATAAAGCAGCATTGTCAGCTCAAGTCACTTCTCATGAAGCTTTCTAAGGACAGTATCCCTGTAGCGAAAAGCAGCTGTTCTAGTGTCTAGTGCCTTGTGAACTCTGAGGTCTGCATCAAATCTTGCTACAGCTCCTGAAATATCTTTCAAACTGAGTTTGTGGTGTGTACTGTGGTGTGCAGTACCCAAAGCAACCATCAGACAGCCCCCATGAGAGGAACAGATTCTTCACATAGCTTGGCTTATCAGTGTTTAAAAGAGGAAAGCCCTAACCATTCCATTGTCAAGCCATGAAAACATAGATGTATAGCAATTCCTCAGTGGAGCACCTGTAACATAGATAATACAGAAAAGATATTAATTTCTATGTCTTAATAGGTTGCCATCCTTTGAATGAAAGGAGTTATTTGAAGAAGCATCTCTCTAAGCTAACTAGAATTAGTGCTAGAATCTTGGAAAAAAACGTTTTTATGGAGTTCTGTACTGAAACACCTATCCATAATTTGTGTGCAAGCTTTCCTATGACTAGGCTTCAGATGAAGGAGAGGCTGATATCCCTGGTGAAAAAAAGAAGGCTGAGTATCTTATGTACAAAGAGAGGGAGAATCAATAGCCTTCGTCTGAGTTGCTTCATCAAAGAAAAATGAGCTGTCAGACCCCTATGTATGGAAAATGAAGTATCTAAAGTAACACTAACAGAATTCTCACATCGTATGTGAGAACGTGCCCAAGAATTATTAGTTTGGTGGTACAGAAAAAAAAAAAAAGATAATGAAATTTCTCTAAAGCATAGGATACCTTAAAGATAAAAAATTTTAAGGACTTAAAGAAATAGGCAGTTCAAATGCAGGTGTAGTAGCTGAAGATGTTGTAAGTCTTCGCTTTCAACATACTTCTACAAACATAACATGTAGTCAAAATTATATCAGGTTTTCAGCCAAGGAATTCCTTTAGAAAACAATAGTGCTGAAGACAAAAAACATATGGCACAGTTGAGGTGTGGCAGCAAGAAAACAAACCCAAACCAATTTCTAATTTATATATAGATTGTAGGCCAACATCACATACCCACAATATGATTTACAGCTGCTCTCTGCATTGTGTAAAAGCACACTGCAGTCACTGTGTTAGCCTGGAGCTCTGGGTCTGTACATCTAGCACAGACTATTGTACATTGTGTAGAGGGAGAAATGGGGGGAAGACAAAACTATGTTCAATAATAAAAATATTCGACCTACTTCATGCTGTCTAGAATTCAAAGGCAAGAAAACAAACATAGGAGCTTTCAGGCAGAATGTGCAGAAAAGCACTGGAAGCACTACTCTAATTCTAGTTACTTTCCTTCTGAATTGTTTTCCACTTTCTTTAATCCATAATGGGACCACATGCAGGATGCCGTGTATATTTTCCATACTGACATACTTTGGCATGAACAGAGTGTTTAAACCAAATGTTTAAACCTCCAACGCTAAGTGAACCGATGCTTCAAAGGCCATTTGTTCCACTGATGGAAGAGAGTGAGATCATATTCACAGAACAACTTCCGTGACACAAATCCTTAGAATTAAATAATCCACAATTGGAAACAAACAGCAGGTGTATATAACCAGGTTTCTGGAAAACCAGCCGCTCAGAATGTAAAGAACATTTTGCACCTCTAAAGAGCATCTTACTGAGACACATGAAAAATTTTCAGAAACATTCAAACGTTCAATCTACAAAATGCTCCCATCAAAATAGTAATTATCCCTTTCTACAGAGGAGAGGTTGCTTTGACTTAATCTATTACTGCTCAGTAGCTGAACAGCACTAACTATCCACAAAACCTCATTGTCTCCTTGGCAAACACAAGTTAACATTAGACCTAAAATGTATTAAATCCTTGGATTAAAATTTGGATGATGCTTTTCTTTGCAACTATGAAAAAAATTAGTTGTTACATATAAAATTAATAAACAAGCAAACCCACTGTTTTGAAATTCAAATATTTCTGGGTAAAAAAGGGCAAATTTATCTTGTCACACATTACACACGTCCTCCTGTCACCTTAGCAACACATGAATGTTGTCCTTTGTCCAACTGCAGAGCAGTTATATTTTGCTTTAAAGTAGTATGAAGTTCATACATGTTCTCACACAAGACCATGATACAACTTTTGGGAAAAAAAGTATCACCAAGGCTTTCTATGAAGTGTCTCATGGGTCAAGAGATCCCCTGCTTCACTTGAAAAGCAACTGAAAGTCTGGAAAGGCCAATTATTTGCAAAAGCTTTATTCTGGAATCTGGCTATTCAAATGGTGTTCTCAAATCAGAAGCCATAATGTTAGGCAGACAAATTGTTATAAAAATTCATAATTAGTAATCAGAATTCCTACATGTAAGATAGTGATTTAACCACTCAAACAGAAACAAAGCAATCAAGCTTTTAGCAAAGATGTTGTACTAACATGAAATTCAGAAGTGTTTACTCAAGGACATAGACATATTTATAAAATCAAGGGGGAATAGAAGTCTGGAGGAATGAAATATTCATATCCTACTACAAGTGCCTTCTAAAAAATTGCAAAGAAGCCACATAATGTTAACTATTTAAATGGATTCCAGTGACCTGTTAGAAAAACATGCTGAAATATGTCTGGATATTGCTGAAATTAGACTGAAAATATATCCTGGAATTCAGGTTTATACTACAACAGTTGCAAGTCCCTCTGATGAACCAGTTATCATTCTGGCATTACCTCCATACAGCTATTTAATAATAATTCAAGGAAAATCAGTTCTGCTTGCTTGTCCATTTAACTATGTAAGGACTGAAACAACTCTCTGTATGCAGAAGTGCAAGCACACTTCAAATTGGGAGGCTACAGTACCTAGTTTGACTAGTAACAAATTAAAAAATTGCTATTTTTTTACCAATAACTTACAAAATAAATCTTATTCCTCTATTGAAAGCCATTAGTGAGGGCAGTATTTTCAGAGCTGTGCATGTTTTGATAATATCAAGGCTGACACAAAGAGGAATAACAAAAGGAACAATATTTTTTAGTGTTGTAAATATGCCAAGATAAAAATGGAAATGTTAAACTTTGCATGAATTTCTGGCTCACATTAATAGATGCAAAAATAGGTCATTACAATACCCGATTAACTCACAAAGCGTGGGTTGAACAGGAAAAGCAGTCATAGTATCTATCTTCAGTAGTGTTGTCATCTAATTAATCCACCTACAATGGAGTAGTGCTAGGAAATTAACACATCCAAATTTTGCATTTAAATGTGAAATATGACTATGGCCTTAAACGAATGTCTAAAGAAGTCAAAAGCACACCTTCTCCTGTCTATGCATCAAGCTCAGAGTGAAAACATGTCGAAGAACAACTTTTTCAGCAAGACACAGCAAGGAACCTGCCACAACCAACATGATTAGAAGTCAGTGACAAAGTAATGCATTCTAATTAGCAGCAGCTTTAATTGCTGCTGCTAGAAATTGTAATAATCTTTATCCAGTGCTGAAAAAAACGAAGAAAATGGGCTATCTTTTAACAAAACATGACAGAGACACCTCTTTGCAGACGAGGCAGGGACTTTCTAGGTGGAAGTAGAGAGTCAGAGTTATTAAGGGATACAGAGAAGGCAGCACAGGGCCAAGGGTGCGAGAAGACGGCAGGCAGCGCTTCCCACACAGCGAGAACAAGCTGCCAGCAAGTACCACTCACTTTGACCAGTGACTTGAAAACAGTCGAAAAAAATAATCTGATTGTGTTTCTCTCTTTGCCCATCAATGTCAAGGAAGCTTTTGGGACTGCAGAAAGTAAATGGAAGAAAAAGACTGGGTTCTTTATGCTACACGGAGCTAATGCCAAAATGATAAGTGATTGCTGGCGAAAAGTTATAACAACAAAATGAAAGTGTGAGCAACAAAACAGCTGAGATTCAACACGTCTTTCGTCTCCCAAACTTGGTGAAGAATGCTTTCCAAACCTGAAATGCAATAGCACTAATAGTTTATTTTGACTGGACAATAAGGATGTATTTTTAGGGCAGCGTGAAGGGAATTAAGGAGACAACTTCCATTAACAGCAACCTCAGGGTCCCCATTCACAGCTGAAAACAAAGAGCAGGGTTTCTTTCCATATGTATCAGTCTATACTTCATTAAAATGGACACACTACAAAAAGCATGTAAAAATATTTAAGAAGCAAGGTAAATACTTCAAAGAAGGCTTGAGAATATAAAAGAATTACCAGAAAAACTTAGGTTGGGATTTTCAAACTCACGTTCAGTAGGACTTGAGTATTTTGTCCTCTTATGCTCTTCTGAAAATCTAAGCATTAGCTAATAAATTTATTCTGATACTTAACTAATTTAACTGAAATCCAAGAAAGCTGTTCTTACAAACTTAGACTCTACTGAAACTAAAGCAGCTTCAGGGAGCTAAAGTGTATGATAAGCTATGTGCTTCTGAATCTGCAGAGACTGTTTTACATGAACATCTACTGTGCACTGCACTAGGCTATGACACGGCAAAACACAGTCATTCTGCCTAAGGATGGAAACCTCAACGTTTTTTCAGCCACTCTAACTGAAGCAAATAAAATGTTTTTCTAAACCACACCTTGAATCCTCCAAATCTGAGATTTCAGTAGGATGGGGTTTTCTTTCCTTAAATGAGGTTTTGCATATAAGAATAACGAGCAGTTTGAATCTGAAACTCAAAACATTGTCTTCTTAAAAAGAAAGCATGAAATAACAGCACCATGATGTGTTTGTACCATAAGAAGATAACTTACATTGTAGATAAAGAGACCAATGTGCTGAAGGCTCCGGGGGTGATGGTACTGATATGATTGTCATACAGAGAAAGAAGCCTCACTGAGCTCAGTCCAGCGAAGGTGTCATTGTTTATACAGCTGATAGAGTTGCTCCTCAGCATCCTGCAAGGATTAAAACAGGGAATCAGGAACTACTGTGAGGGAGTGTAATTTCAGGATAGAAGGTCCTTTATTTAGAGCATCAACAAGTGCTTTGGCAACCTCTGTACTCTATTTTTATTGATTGCTGAATTACAATACAGCTATCATAGGGCTAGATTCATGGACACATTGTCTCATGAATTTAAAATGCATTTATTCCACACAACATTAGAGGCTGATGGGAGCTCCACACTTGAAAGTAGTGTGTAATTGAAATTCTGACTAGTGGTAAACTTGAAGTAAAAATTAAAGTCATCATCTAATAAGTATCTGAGAGTATGTAAAGATGTATTTCAGAGATCAATTGAGAAAGACTGCCAGAAATGTGCAACCATAACCATACTAGCCATATTACTTCTCCTATCATGGATATTTTCTGTAATCTATACTGCAAAAGTATGGAAGGAAACAGCACTTTCAGCAGAAATCAAGGAATATCTTAGGAAAGATTTCCAGACATAACACAAACTCTGAAATGTCATTATAATCATTAATTGACAAGACAGAAAGCAATAAGCATCCAAAAAAATGGTCTTTGCTCAGTGCTTGTACCTGATGAATCAGTGCTGTGTTTTGGAAGATGCATCTCTCTGAGTTGTTATGGTAACAATGAACTCGATGATAAAGCCCAATTAATCTGAAAGACCGTAGTATCTTGTTTCACTCCATAGCAAAAAATGCTCACATGTATTTGTTATACCAATCAATATCTGGGTCTGAAACATCACTACATTAGTGATGTTCCCACTTAGGTGAAAAATTATTCAGTAATTAAAGCATACTACCAGAAATCCACAAAATATATACAGCTCATGCTGCTGTTCCAATGCATTGATCCTCCAAACTGAGGAGGGTTAATTCCTTGGTATCAAATTTGTGCAGCAACAATGAGAATTCAGACTCCCTTAGAAGTCTGGATTTAAATCTCAGATTGGCATCTGCCAGTTGGGCGTTTAGATGTTCCATCATCTTTGGTGTTTTTCAACTTGAAAGCTTTCAACTTGAAAAACACCAAAGAGAGACCTGATATGGCTGGGAAGAAATTTATAACGTAATCACAAACACTCAGTGTTTTGCATCACTGTTCTCTATGTACAGCCACCATCACAGGCACTACAGTCTCACTAGTTTTGGTATTGCAACTGTCACAGGGCACAGAGACCTGCTGGAAAGCCAGGTCACAACCACAAACTAAATAGGGTAGTAAATACAAGATGTAAGGTCCTTAGTGGCTTAGTAGCAGGGGGAAAGAAATGTTTTCTGAATTCCGTATGTAAAGTATCAGGCAGCAATACTGTGAGCTGGAATCACCAAATTTGATTGCCAATACATCTCGCACAGCAATTTATTATATTTCTTTTAAAAACTGGACTGTGAACCTATCCAACATGGCCTCTTTGTAAAAGATACCAATACTAATGCTCAAAGAAAATTAATGGATATATATATATGTCTAGTGAGCCAAAGCCTTTGGTTTTGTATCATGGTTCACCATGTGCTGTGTGCCCTTCCTGAAGGAAAATTATACTTACAGATCCTTATATCATGCTGTGTATATTTAGACTGTTTTACCAGCCAGGGGGAAATGTAGGTCAGCAGGATAGCTTGAATGTTAAGCATCTTTTTATTAAAAAATGCTGAATTTTGTTTAGGAGCACTGCCACGGGCTGCTTTACAGTACAAAAATTAATTTAGTATCTATGGACAGTATTTTCAAATCCCTTAGTAAAGTGTATGCATTAAAAAAGAGATGGCTGTAGCCACAGGAAAAAAAAAAAAAACACATGAAAAGAACAGCAAAAGAAAAGTTCCCTCTCATCATTACAGGCCAAGGTCCCTGAAGAGAAACTTGGACTTCTTTTTACATTTGGATAACGACTGAAGTAACTGAGCCACAATACTTTGCAACTTGAGAAGTATTTGCTGATAATGAATAAATTGCAGATTTTAAATTGCAGTTTGGTTCCTCGAGTCTATTTACTGACAGCATCCACCTAGTCTTTCTTTCTAAAGGTGGGAAGAATATGTAAGAGAGCTATTTTTCAGGTAAAGATCACACATATCATCTTGCATGAGTCTTTGCTGTCACCAGAAGCCTAGTGCCAGACTACTTCTCAGGATGGTGGATGGGGTGGATTATATCTTGTCTGTGATCCTTCTTCCAATATAACATTTAACATGAAAATAAATTAGTGTTAGGTACTATGAGTTTATGTCTAAGTGTTAGCTCTCAGAAATAAATTACAAAGGTCGTTTGAGTACAAAAGTGATACCAAACTGATTTCTTAGGCATTTGGGCTCCTCCACATTCTTCCCAAACACAATCACATTGACAGTACACCCACACATACATTTTATGGTACTTGGTGTGGACAAGAAAGAGCACGCTGTGGCTACTCCAATACCATGCCTATGCATGTGGGCTACTACACCTGGTGCCAGTTACCTTCTGTCAGCAGGACAGTTTGGTTATGCCTGCCTTGGAGTTCCTTAGCTATACCTGTTTTCTGGCAGCAATAACTCATGTCTTTCTTACCTACTGATTTCATATAGCTTATAAGATATTAAAAATACTGTAGGGTCCCAGCCTACTCAGAGGTTTGGTTGAAGCAGACCAACAATTCCAATTTGGGAGGAGGCAAAGTGGGAGGATGGACTAATACATAGCAAACATGTTCTTACATGCCTTGTTTCTATAGGAAGTAGCAAAATAATAGAAGTATTCAAAGATTAAAAGTGCCCAAATTTGACCCATGTCAGATTCACCATCACGGTACTCCCGACACTCTTGAAAATATGTTTTTTCACAGAAATAGCAGATGAATC
>JAOXNG010000042.1:34121687-34131799 GCA_028566535.1 Scolopax minor | reverse complement strand
TAACAATATGGCAAAATAATCATATTGTTCAGTTATTAAGTAATAAACATGTTTTCTCATAATCTCTTCAGCAGTGTATCATGTTTAGAATTCTGAAGAATCTCTAAAAGCAATAAATTTCATAATATCACTTACAGCTTAACAATACATTTTAGTGAGAGCCATTTCACCCGAGTACCAGGCACTGCTGAGATGGAACGAGTTCCTGCACACAGACCTAACTCAAAAGGGTTAATCCATTTCTTAAGTAAAAATGGCCAAATACAAAGATAAAGGACTCAAAGGTAGAATGGAAGGGACCCATACTGCCTGGGCCACATAACAGGTCAACACTTCAAGAAGACACAGGCAGCTGATGCTTAGGGCCACGGCTCCTTTCTCATTCCCACAGTTGGTATCAATGCTAAGGGATTAAGAGAATTGTGGTGCTCCTTTGAAATAAAATTAACTTCCCCTTTTTCACACAGGGAGTAAAGTAGAAGGAGATGTGAATTGGTCTGAGCCATTCTACAGCCTTTAAAGACTAGGAAAACCAACACGCCCTGCTGAGCCCATCCTGGAGAGCCAGCACTTACAGATCAGTAGTGTATTCAGGAAGGTGACTGGGTAACCGGGTGAGTTTTTGGTTAGAGCAGTCTACAATTGCTCCCTCGCAGCGACACTTCTCAGGACAGACAAGATCCATGAAACACTTCCCAGTGAATTTACTTCTGTAATCCTCTGACCCTGCAATAAAAGGAAAATACATTAAGGCAAATAGTTCCTGATAATTGCAGCAACCAGAGACTTTGTGGAATCTTCTCAACACCGCCTCCTCTAAGCTCCCAGCTCCTGCGTACGATTTTAATACTTGCCAAACATTTTTGTTCAGCAATTTATCAAATTATTCCCAAGACTAGCGACTGTTTTTCCCCTGTTCCTTTGATAGGTTAATTCCTTGTCTAACAAGCCTACCTGTTAAGGTATTTTTGAAGCACGTGTAATTAGCTGTTGGGACTTTGCTTCAAACGAGCTTCAGCAAAGTCAGTTTTTCCCATTTGGAACTTAGTCTGCCAACAAGGAAAAGGGATCTCATGAAAGCAGGAGCTCCCTTGGTGCATTCAAATGACAAAGCATTTTTAAAGACGTCATTAAAAAGCCCAAAATTTTTAGACCTCAGCTACTGGAGTTATTTTTGAGACCAATCTTTTATGAGAGAACCTTGTCAACTATCCAACAATTAGATACCTTTATTAACTATGTTAAACAAACAGCAAAGGAAAGTAATAGCAGTTTAAATCATTTTCATTTTAATTAAGGAAGGGGTAGACCATACTTAGCGAGAAGCACTCCCCAACGTACCATTAGATCATGATTGCCAGACCTCTTTGACTAGGTTTTTGACCCATTCTAATGAAATGCTTTCGCAATTAGGCTCACTGAACTAATCTGTCCTTTTCAGGTTTTTTTTTTTTTCTCTTTTAATAACAGCAGGTTGGAAACTTGATCTCTGTGTTTCAAGGAACCAGGAGTATTAATAAATGTGTATGTAAGCAAAGTGTTGCCAAGACCCCACTGTGCAATATTGACCCACTCACTTCATATTTCATAATGGAAGCACCAGGATTGTCTCGGGAACTTTGTGTAATGCCCACTGATTATAACTACCAAGAAGTATTTTTTAACTTTTCCAGAGTTTTAAAACGCAGTTGCAAGGCTTTCTCAGGAATGACCTGAGCAAGTTCATTTTTTCAGAATCTGAAAACATCAATAAAAACTTAAACCTGAGCTGAAATTTGTTTTTAAGTGACTTGATGATGTTCATCACCTGCTTCCCTCTCCCACACTGCTAAATACACCACTTCTCATTTTATGACCGTGTAGTATTTTCTGTAAGAAAAAAGAAATCACCTAAACCCACTATTATTTTAATTTATGTTACACACTACCTCCACAGCATGATGCAGTGAAAGAAAGCAATTCTGCAGGCAATCCAACATTTTGATTCTACAGACACACTTTGGTTTAGTTTTGTAATTCCAAACTAGATTATGAGAAACGTCACATGCAACTTTGTACATTCCCACTTCTGTGGTGCTAAATTCTTCACAGCTTACCATGCTTATTGTAAATTATACATCTAAAGTGAAATCTGGCTACTCTTTTTCAGTTTGACAGCATAGCACTTAAAGTATTAGGGCCGATGGGCACTTTCAAATGTTATAAAAATACCTTCTCCACATCACATCATTTAACTTTTATACTTTCAAAAAAACCCCATCTGATTTCCAGTCCTAAATATTCTAGGATTAGTAGTCTGGCTAAAATATCGAGTGATGAAGATACTATGGCTAGATTACAAGAACACACAGCTATTCTTTGTTAGGTCTATAAGACAATATGTTTGGTTGTTTATGATTCCTTGGAAATAATGCCAAAGACAAACAGTTATCAGAGTTTATTAGAACTGCTACGATACAGTACACCTTGAAAAACCCACCAAATTGTTTCACTGATCAGAAAGCATCTTGTAAACCCACAAATTAACCCTTGAAGAAGCTCTTCCAATTTTCATTGTAAAAGCTCTTTGAAAGACTAATCACAAATGTCATTAAGTTACACAATTTATTAAGTATAATTTTTAGTCTACTGATGGATATACGATTCATCTTCCTATGGGAAAAAAGAGGTGTGGGAAAGTAAGTGGAAAGCTTTATGAAGGAGAAAAAGGAGTATTATAACAGTAGAGGGTGAAAATCACTTTTTGGTTTTCTCTCAAGTTTTCTGGCAAAGTAAATAAAGAATACTGACCACATTTTGACTTAGTGGTCTCACTCTCTTGGTGGCATACAACTTTCCACACGGCATCAGCTATAACAAGTTGATCTTGCCAGGGCATCAGTTCCATTGCCTCCATGCTTGAAGGAGGGGAAAGCCATCTCAGCTCAGCAGGAAAGGAAGGGAGCATACATCACCCTCACACTTTTTTTTTTTTTTTTTTAAATAATAGTTACCCCAGTAAGCACTGAGTCAAAAGCAATCAATAGCATGTATATGATCGGCAAGTACTCAGTCATCTGTTAGACTGTGAGAAGGCAGGAATCACCTGCCAAAGACTAGATAAAATTTACTATTTGACCTGAGCCTTGAGATCACTTGGACAGGTGGCTGCTTGATGAAGATATTCCCATCTGGGATACTAATGTGATACTCAGCATCTGCTTGCAGAACTATGCAAGTGTGTATATCCATCTCTACACACAGGGCTGTATTAGTGCACTTCTGCTGGGCTCTGAGTGAACATGACAGGATTCAGGAAGTAGAATTAACCATCACATACATGTAGTACTGCTTGCAGACTATAAAATCACCTCTGGAAAGTCATGGAAAAGAGATGCAGGACAGGCACAGAATAAACACTTGGCTTCAGCTTACTATTTCCAGACCTGCCATTTGGCCATTTTATTATACCTGAAAGTCTGTGTGCACTGTAGCTGAGAACTCTGTGAAGCTTGGCTGAATGTAAAACATGGCCTGGGAGATTCTAGTTATTTCTAAAATGAAAAGGAATTAAGTGTGCTGTAAAATAAGTAGCCAAGGCAACAGCAAGGCCCGTGTTTAACTGAGGGGAGCTGTGTTTATCTGAATTGCCAGTTACTCTGATAACGTTTTAATTTCACGACCTATGTGATGCCACTAACAGGTACAAGGGCACTGCAATTCTTCAGTATCATTAAACAAACACATATGCCATTCTACAAAACAGCAGTATTGAGATGAAGAATTACCATGTTTCCAAGTGCTCAAAAATTTTAGGTGCCTTTCTAATACCCGCATGGAGAAGTAAGCAACAGAAACAAATACCTTTTTGTCCTACTCTTTTTTTTAAGCATTGTTTAGCAAACCTGATTTCATTTTTTAAAAGTTAGCTTTGCCCAAAGGACTTAAAAGGAGTGCTGAACGATCTGTTCTGGAAAAAATCAAGCTGTCTCAACAGGTGCTTGAATACTGACCTGATACATTCATTTTAGAAAAGACAAATCCATCTGGCTCAAATTTGACACCAAAAATGTGATTACAAAGATCACTTGGTCTAAAACTTGGACAAAACCCCTAGGAATCCCAATAGTCACTTCTTCATATAACTGCTAGATACAATTCTCATAGGTTTTCAGGAAAAAAAGGAGGTACATTGTTCATCATAATTTCACATCAGCAGTATTAATTCATATCAGTAGTTACAACTAAAATTTAAGCATCTCAGGTGTCCTCCTTCTGATGGCTCCACAAAAGATATGTACCAAATGTGCAAGAGGAGGCAGTATTTCCATATAAAAAGAATTCTGTAAGAGGCTCTTAAAGTCCTTTGTAAATAGGTGTAATATCTCTTCTTCACATAATGGGAGAAGTTAGGCAGAAGAACATTAAAGATTTTATCTAAGCTGTCTAAACTAAAATGGCCCATTTGGGTATCCTGACTCAGCTTTGTGCTACCTAACTATTGGATAATACTGTTTTCATACAGGCCATGTTAACCATATCATTTCAAGAGATAAAATATAAAGCTTTGCAGACTCTTCTGCAGTTCTTTAGCAGTGTAATTCTTCATAATGAAATGCGAACCCATTAGGATTGCTCAGATCAGGTCCAAAGTCACACGAAGTAGCAGGCGGCTTGTTACAGAGACAGCATCCAAAGTGTGACCCCAGTAGAAGGACTCACTGGACAGCTCAAATAGAGAGACGTAGCTTACGTTATTTATAAGGAAAGAAAACAAAAATGATTTTTCATCTCTTAGGTAGGGCTGCAATCGCCCTTGAATCATATTAATCAACAGGATGCCTAACTTCTTCATTGTAAAAGCAATTAAACAGATTAATTACTTAGAAATGGTTATTCTGCATGCAATCCCTCTGGAAAGTCTGTCGCAAACATCACTAGGGCTCCCTCCTGCAGTGCCCGGAGTCTGCTAAGCAACACTTCAACCTTTTTCATTTTTTTCCTGTGAGAAAAGGGGAATCTCTCACCTTTTGATGCTTCTGAAAACAGCAGAAGTATCCCAGCATGCCATGCGGCAGGGAGTATGCAGCCTTCCATGGTGCTTGACAGAACCATGTTCAATTTGTATTGTTCTACCACATGGTTAGATCAAGCACAAAGGAAAACCCCATGGACAGCCAGAGTCAGAGTTAGGCAGCGCCAAAGAGAGAAGAGCGTTGAGAGGAAGCAGCATGGAGAAGCACAAGCTGAAGGTTCACGGAGAGCTGCTCTCCACTCCACCCATGCAAAAAGGTGCTGGATACAAGAGGTCATCCTTTATGCTACAACTGCAGGAACACCCTGGAGCACAATTGGGGTTAGTTGTACAAGAACAGAGCCCCGGCGAACTCAGAAACAGAACTAATATGATAGAAAATACTACCAAAGGACTGCAAACAGCTCCTTCCAGGAAGGATGTGCATCTCCCACCACACACTGAATGCCCAGTCTACCCGTCTCTTTATAAGCTACTTACTCTCTCCTGGTGTCACCTTTCAATATAAATGCCATTTTGGTTTCTCTATTTATTTAAATGCAATCTTAGAAATACCGCAGCTCATATTAATAACAGTAGATTCTGAGCTGTTTTCAGTGAAAAGCTCTGGCATTAAAAGCTCCCTAAGCTCCCTTTGAGCTTGATTTCAGTCCCAGTGGCCTTTCATGCTAGTGGCACTTACACTGCCAATCTGTAATTACCACTGCTTTGCTTTTTTTCTTTTAATTTCAACGGCAGTTTATAGCAAGGTAGCACACATGTGCCACTTCAGACAGATTAAGGCAAACAGGAGTATTTTGTTATTAGGCTTCTTGGCGTAACATTTTTTGGGTTTTGTACTTCATTTGCTGACAGAAGCGTTCTCTCTCTTTCCAACATCCTGGATTATTTCAAACAACTTTACTTCTTGTAAGTCATTCCTGCAACTTTGATGTATCAAGTAGGACATTTGTTTTTGGCTTGACTGCTCCCACTGAAATAAAACTCCCATTGACTTTAATGTCTGCGGAGCTACGCCAGCGGAGAGTGCTTTTGAAAGTCACATCTCAAATGTTCTTGCAGGCTTCTGGAGTGAGAGAGGAAGTGGCTGTGCTCTGCAACTGCTCAGAACCTTCTGCTGGACTTCAGTGAAGGTCAATGCTTGTGCTTTTCAAATAAATACAACTTTCCTTAGTAAAGGGTTTGCACTGCCCAAAGTACAAAGTCAGCATCGAGCAGATAATTCATTGCCTACATGGAGAACAATCAAGTACTTGAGCAGATATGACAGATAATAGAGCAAGGGGCTCTGCTTCATCACGGAACGAGCATTATTATGCAGAAAGTCAACACACAATTACTTGGGAACTCTAGAAAATAAGTACAATGTTATCTTAAGTCACCTCATGCTGCAGGTTTGAATACAGCAATGAAAATAAACCAATTTGATTTACTGTCTATCTTCACAATCTAAGAGAGAAACTAAAGCAGCTTTTTAAGGGATCCTGACACAATAAACCTTCAATCCCCACAAGCTGCCAAACTAGCCTGAGTCCTGATATAAAAATGAAATTATTAATTTTCTTTCATGACTCATGCAACACGGCACAAAGAGGCATTAATTTTCTTCCATGATTCATTCAAAGTGTGCATAAGCTGGAATCCACACCTCATTTATTTACAAATTATATCTATAACTAGAATTCCTGCCAATAATTTTGTATGGCTCCAGCAAAGAAGGTTACAGAGTTCAGTATCTCTGTTCCTACACTGGTTTAATAACGCAGCAATCCTGGCATGGGCTCTTCAAAGAAATTAATCCACAGTACTGTGTCAAAAAATGAGAAGTAACAGTTCATATCTTCCAAAGACTTTTACATTATATACTGATTTTCAGTATTATGTGCAATATCTGTAATAAACTCAGTAATTTCAGTGTCAACGAACTCTTTCAGTTCTACTGGAAACAAATGCAGTCAGAGCTCTGCAAACATCTTCCTGAGAAACCCCTAGAGAATATTTTGAACAAGTCTCTATTCCTCTGCTGCACTAATTAAACATCGCTTACAATAACTGCCTCAGCTAATCATCAACTACAATGAACAAGAGGTATCAGCACACAAAGAAAAGTCTGCCAAAATGCTAATTTATGTCCTCAGAATACATGAGAGGCAAAATACTCCACCGGCACGTTCTGGCTTTTCTGCTTGTTGCAGACTATAGCATAAAACAAGCAGGAATTTACCCACTTCCTTCTCTATTTTTTTTTTCTTTTTCTGACAAATGGAATAGAAAATAAACAGGAAAACATGCTAATTTGTAAATTCATTTTTTTTTAATTTCCATAAACCCTTGGATGTACATAAGAACATTCTGCATTAGTTTGCTTTTTTAAAAAATATATACTGAAAAAAGAATGATCATATCTCCAGATATTTGACAATTTTCATAAAAACCCCCATCCTTTAGATATACTCTACATCCAAGATGCATGGGATGTCTTGCTCTTACTGCTCTTCACCCCCTGTAGTCTAACATCTGTATATCAGTTAATGAATCCTCAGTTTGCTAAAGATTTCTATGTAGGACCCTATTTTTAACTGCCCCATCAAGCTGTAACACCTCAGGAGGCAGATGCAGTCTCAGAATAGTCAGATGAAAATTTATTGTCCAACAGCAAGCTCAAACGTTCTTGCATTGGTTTTAGCTGACTTGCTCTCTTCATGCCAACGCTTCTCCAATTATTTTCTTTATCCTATTCAAGTGACCTCTATAGCCATAAAAAAGTCCTAACTTTGCATCTCTGGTAAGTGTTGCTTGGCTGAATCTCAACACACACAATGGCAATATGAGAGAAGAGAACAAACTTCATCCCACCTTAGTTTTCAAGTTGCAAGAGTAATCACTCAGCTTCTTGCCATAGCTAATGACACTTCCAGAGGACAACTCAGATCTCAAGTGCGGACTCTATATAGCTCTGTACACTGCCTACGTGAGGAATCTAGCACAACTATCTTGTTTACCTCCCTAAGTGATATGGCTGCATCTGTGACTCAATATTCATTCTCCCTCTTTTCATTGCCTCGTTACTATAATTGCAAATAAGGATGCTGGCTGGTGACAAAGCAGTTCAGATGTTTAAGATTTTTGAAGACTACTTCAACTTAAAAATAAAATGAGGCACAGGCTTAAAACAAACTTTTTAACAGGGACACATTGATGTCCTTTCTTATTAAGAACCACAGTCTCTGCCAAACAGACCCACCTGCTCTATGCTAAGCTTCTGCTTCCTTGAGTTAAATGGTTTCCATTCTGCCCACTTTTCCCCTACTGCAGGGCAGGAAACCTTCTCCAGAGTGTTCACCGCGAGCTAAGGAAGGGTTACAGTAACCAGCACAAATATTAACATAAAGATCTGAATTGCTAGCAAAGATTTACAGAAGAGGGAGGGCTATAGTCAGTATACAGTACAGCCAAGTTATTTTACAACACGAACATTTCTACAATACAAGGGAATTTAGCTCCATTACTATTAGTCATAGCAGTCGCATTGTGTTCTCTAATGACTTCAACTTCAGAAGAACTTAATGCAAACCAAAGCTCAAACATACAGTGTACGCTGAAGACTTCAGGTTCACAATTATGAATTCAGTCTAGGATTTAATCTGCAGGTGATTTGTTGCTGTTAAATGACCTTCCATTCAGATGGAATTATTCTTAAGCTCCAGAAACACATATCCTTGGCTTTGCTATACTCAGTGAGTTTCTGAAGGTACTTTTGCTGTGTCTTTCAGGGGAAAAAAAAAAGGTAGAACACACAGCATTTAACTGAATAAAAACAAAATAAAGCAGACAGCAAAACCCCCACAGAAAGAAATCTGTATGCAGTTAATTTTCCAGTTGTCCAGATCATAGGCAATATTTCATATACCTTTCCCTCACTCTGCTCAAGTAAAAGCCCTGGTGAGAAAAAGTGCTGGAGCTTGGCCTCAGACCAGGTTTCCCACAAACGTGACCAGGCCTAGAGCATGTGCAGAGCTGCCAGTCCCCACCACTGTCTCCTCCAGCATGGACAAACCCACAAGCCATCAGGGCTCGGTGCCTGCTCAGGCTCTAAGGCTGAAGCAACACAGAGAAGAGAGAAGGAAATTTCAGGTAATCACATGTAACAGGAACTCTTGTTCCAAAGTAGACAGATAACCCAAGAAAGGTGAATATATACGAAGGCAGAGTCTGGAAAAGACACATACAGATTTAGGAGGAAAAATGCAGTGAGTCAAAACAGGTTTTTTAACAAATGCCTTTGAAAATTATGGGTGAACAAACAGCAACTACATTGCTATCTAACGACACTAGCCCTAAACATGCAATCTCTGGATTCACATATATCACAGAGGCTGATTTTGATTTGGGTTGGGTTAACAAGGAGCAGTGTCCAAAAAGGAAAGAATTGTGCTGGCAGATGGTTCATTGTCCTCCTCCACCTATTCCCAGAGCTTTTGATTTGTAAAGTAGTCTCTGGAACTGAGTAATTAGTTAAAATCAAGTTATACACAATGTATGCCCCAATGCAAGAGGAAGCAGGAGGACAGGTTTAGTTCATAGTATTTCAAATAGTAAAATTATTTCTAAGATACTTATTTCTAAGAATTAGAAGATCAAAAGCTTTTGTGATGTGATGCTCATAGATATACACAGGCTTTGATCATTATCTGAAATGATCTGTGTTGGTATGGAAGGTGGAACTTTCCCTATTTTTGAAATACAAAATATACTAAAAAATGCAAACACATCACAGGGAAAAAGAGAGACAGCTGAATACAAGGGCAGCTCTCTGAAAAAGCTATTTCATACACAGTGTCACACAGCAACCAAGAATCCTGCCAACTCTTGAAGTGACAATAAGCTACCACAGAGACAACACAATCTGCTCATAGATTCATTCCCCTTCCTCCTAAAGCCCAGTGCTGCTTCAGAAAACAAAACTGCCATGTAGAGAACTCAATCTATGCTTAAGCAGAACTTAATTCTGCTACTGGGCAGAAGATTTTCATTATTCCCCCCCCCCCCATTCCTACTAAGAATGGGAGCCTCCGGTGACCTAAGGCTGGCAAGTACC
>JAOXNG010000042.1:34083103-34094521 GCA_028566535.1 Scolopax minor | reverse complement strand
GGCTGGATCTTACATTATCTTCAGTTTAGTCCCTAAACAGGTTTCAAGGTTGGTTCATACCAAAAATATGCTAAGAATCTACACCCTGGTGCCTAAATATTGCAAGGAAGCTTCAGACACTAACAGCATTAAATCCACAAAACACACAGCCCCAGAGCTGACCCATGACTCACAGTGCCACCTGCATGTGACACAACAAGGGGAAAAGGAAAAGCCAGAAAGCTCTGGGAAGAAAAAGATGCTCTTGAAGAATGACTCTGTCACAACCAGGGAAAAAAAAAAGTTATGTACATGTTCAAATAAGAAAAAAAGAGCAGATATTCCTTGTTCCATACAGTCATTATATGCATAGCGAGCTGAGAAATTGGCATGGAGAGACCAGGTTTTTTTTCCTGTGTGTGGGGAATGGAGAAGTCTTGAGTCCTTACAAGAACGATCTTGTCTTTTTTTGCTAAATGCAGAGAAAACCTAAGGTAGAAATGGCTTATTTAAAGCTTTAAGATTCTGTGACCCGTTTGACTCCCATAGGTGGATTGCTTGTTAAAAATATATATAGATTTAAAATTAAAACTTATGACCTGCTAGCATATGTATCACTTTGCACTTTTAAAAGATTTAAGTTTTATACAATTTAGGGGAAACTGCTTCTGTAATAAACATTCCTGTGATTTGAAAACACCATTTTTAATTCCATCTCTACATAGGCACAATAGGCAGAGTACTCTGAAAAACAGTTCTGCCTGGAAACACCAACCTAAGTTAACTTCAGAAGAAAGTAGAGTAGCAACCCACTATATATAGATAGGCCTCCATTAGCTAGCCAAGCTAACGATGTTGGCTGTCTTCCAGATAGGCACTTTCACTCTCTTAGGCCCATAGGGAGCACTGCAATTGCATGCAAGCAGGGAGTAAAGGCAGGAGCAGAAAATGGGAATAATGGGGGGGGGGAAAGCAAGAATTTTAGGCAGTACAGCACCACTTCATTTTTAATAGAAACAAAGTTGCTTACTTTCCTTTGTGCATTAATACTTTCCCCTCCTTTATTCTTGTTTTAACTCAGCTAGCTGAAAAGTCCAGCTGCTCTGTGCACAGATTAAACCTCAATGGTCTCTCATGAAAATGTATGTCACCAGTCACATTTGACTTACATATATGAAAAATAGAAGTTACTCTCAGCTGAACTGAAGCATCAGGGCAGGCAGCTGACTAAAGTTATTGGGGCCTCAGCCACCAAAAGGACTGAGTCACTTAAAAGAGAAAACACTGGTAAGCAAACTGTCTTACTTCATTTCTCCTCCTTGTTCTTTCCCTTTGGGCAGTTTCACTGGAAGGGCTGGCACTTCAAAGGAGTCATCTTCTCTTGTACTTACACTGGTCTGTCTGCTGTTGACAGAACTGGATTGGTGGCTATAGCAGACATCAGACAAAAGACGATCCTCTACTTCTCAGAAGTAAAAACTTGATGGACATTTCTCTAGAGAACAGATTTCTTGCCCCATAAAGATATCTAGGGCTCAGAAACTGCACAACTGAGAAGTGACCGGCAGGGAAGAACCTACCAGAGGTCAGGCTGACATGTCATGAAGCATCAGGGAACTAACTCTTGCCTATCAGCCACAGAAAGAACATTTGTAAGACCTATCTGCAGTGAACATCAAGAGTAAAACCTTTCAAAAGAAAATAAAAACCAATGAAATGGTAAGCACAATAAAGAACTGAACCTAGAGGAAGCTGGCAGTTTTAAGGGTAGAGTTGATACTGTCCTAGCAACCAGTCTGCCAAAGAGAGGAGAAGCAGATTGTGTATTACAACAGCTTTGTGTGGCTGTGGTAGAAGGAAACTAAGGCAGAGACAAGCACTGAACAGAGGAAAGACTACTCAGAGGCAATTCTCTCACTATAGACTTCTCATCAGAGATGAGATGCTGCATCTCATCTCTCTGCCCTCTCTCTTCCCTCTTGTAATCTCCTAGCATTAACTTAAGCACTATTTTACCCTCTTGGATATAAACATATTTAAACATCACTTACTTGAAATATCATCTTGGACAACTGTGCAGAGAATACACACTTCTTTCACTTGCTTTTGTGTGCAAGTCAAAACAATCAATTCCTTCCCAGTTTATATTCTCATTTCCCCACTGTCCACTCTGACGTGTTCTGTCCCACTCCTGAAGCCACCTGGGGGTATCTGAATTAGCTATAGTTAAAACTGAATAACTTCTGAGTTGGGATGTCAACCCCAGTAAAAATGCCTTCCTTTCCAGCTTGCTCCTAGCCAGGAAATTTGCCAAGACCAAAAAGTTGCAGCATTGCAGCATCAGCAGTAGTTTCATATCAAACCATAGTGTTCAGTAAATGTCATTCTCTAACCAAATCGTTTTCAGAGAGGATTGAGGGATTTCACCATTTCCACATCATGTTGAATAAATAGCCTTAACTATTCAACAAGACTAACAACACTTAATATATGTTTCTGGCATTCTCCCAGCTGGATTCAGGGCACAAAAAAAAAAGTCTATCCTTCTGCATTCTGGCTCAAAAGTTTACTGCAACATATATGTTTAGTACTGATTAGCCTTCTAATATTAGCACTAGTCACCAAGTTATAGAGGTTGCTAGAATTATCCAGTATTCAGAGAATAAAATGTAAAAAAAAAAAATTAGAAATAAAACACTTTTAAAAATCAAACTGTGTTATATGAATATTAATGAGCTAAATGTTTTAAAACTCTTTCAAATTAACATAGGTAAATGACAATGAGCTTAACCTGTTCTTTCAATCTGGGGCTCTTTCTAACACACTATTCTAGTTCATTCTCCATGTGCAGCTTCTGACCTTGTATCGCTCCTTTTACCCACTTAAAACTCTACTGTTTAATAGTGCTGTGGGTAGCTAGGTTGAAATATAGCTGCATTTAAATTCAACTTGGTGCTAAAGCAGTTTCTGTGTCCTACAAAGAGAAGAAAATGGTTGTCAAGAGATCCTACCTTCTTTTTATCTTCTGTATGAAGTCATACTTTAGTCCCCTTCCAGATTAATAAAGTAGTAATTGCAGTTAAAAATTATAAACGTTTTCTTAAAAGCTTACGTTCTTCCCTAACTAGTCTGAAAAAAATCTGACCCCCCAAAAAATAAACTCACAAGAGAGTACAATTTCAGTACTTTAATACAAAAGAAAAATTCAGTATGAAAGTATTTCCCTCAATTCCTCCCCGATGACCATCACCACCATTAAACAGTGTCTGAGCTATGATGAGGCTTTTGTGTGCCATGACGAGTTGGGAGGCACGGCTTAGCCTGCAGATGCTACAATACACTGGCTGTGAAGAAGTGAACAAGTCAGTAACCTTGGGAGTGTTCATCTATAAAAAAGCTTACTAGAGATGTGTAAACACTTTCTCCTTCTAATCTTCATGACCAATTTTTCACTTACAAAAATGAGATGCTTCACGCAAGCTGGCAATTGCACACTGAAACATAAGTTCTCCCAGACAGCACATTATCATTTTTATTTCTCTTACACACAAGCTCTCCCCAAATGCCCATTCAGTTCTATTTTATACTTACAATGAAATGAGAGATTTCAAGCCTTTGAATGCATCAGGTGCAATGTCAGATATTTGATTCTTGCTGATGTCTCTGTAAAGAGAAGGGAGGATTAAAAAATATATACAAGAATATATTTGTAAACAGGAATTTCATGGAAATGTTTTAGCAGTAATTTACTGGAAATATATACTCTATAAAAAAACAGAACTAAAACATCGTATTACCTCAGAGAAATTATGAACTATGTAAGGACCCAGATAGGAGAGGTTCTAAGGTAGCTGGAAAGTGCTGGCAGGACATGCATTAAGTAAAATGGTGGGATTAACAGTGTCATCATGGTGTAAGCACCAGGGGAACGGCTTCTGAGGCAGAAAGACTGTGTTTGTCTAAGAGAAGAAACCTTGTGGATAATGAGATGTAAAGATGAACATGCTCATAAGTACCAGAAACACGTAGTATAGTCAAGCAAAATTCTCATCAAAACTGTATGACGTTCCACAATTAATATGAAACAATACCAATAATTTTTAGGATGATAAAATTCTTCTGAGGTAAGACAGTAAGACTCTTCCCACACCATCTCTGTTTAATACTAATGGGAAAGGGGATGGGAAACAGACTACCCAGGCCCTGTCCCAAAGCAGGCACCACTGTCACTGAGGAGTTTGGCACCGTACCAGTGATGTTTGGATTTTAGTGGCCTAGAGAAAACAAGCAGCGCAAAGTTCTACCATGACCTGATCTGGTGAGGCAGGTGAGAAGAGGGTTGGCACGAAACGTTTTTAGTTCTGCATGGAGTTTTCAGACATTTAGGGAAAGTCTTTGAGCATCTGAATGGAAATCGTGGACCTTTGAAGCCAGCAGTGCTGCGGGGTTGCAGACCCTGTCAGGGAGCCCCAGTAGGATTCTACCCTTTCAGCTATGACTGAGTGGAATTCAGTTATAAATTGCTGTTATCTTCAAGAGAAATGTGTTCCTCATTTGGAAAATACCCTTCCACTTTAATCATAATCAACCAAGTACAAAAACATAAAAATAGACTACATCACAATTTTTTTATACATGGAGCCAAATTTACTACACTTGGGACTCAGGCGCTCAGAACTGGGTGGCTTATCAGGACTGTCACTGCAATCCAATCTTTCTGTCAATCACTTCAACCAGGTGCTTAGCCACAGGCATAACGTTCAGCCATCCTGTTGCATTCACTGACAATTGGTATCAGCTTGTATCAGGAGTATCACATCTTTTCACTGATAGCTGAAGCTGGAGCAATACAGTATTTCCTGTACACTTTCACTGTTATTTCCACTGGGGCAGATGCTAAGGATCCCAGTCAGACTAAATAAACATCACTTGAAAAAAGAACTTAGGAATCAGAAAGCAAGAAGGTTTTCCATTCTGTACATGTTTTGAGTTACAAATTATATTGGTTAAAATTTTAATGAAGTTCTCTAACTGTGAAAGTGGGATTTTCTTAGCTTCTTTTATGAGGGTCATGAAATAACTGCTCAGCAATCTACCGGTGTTTTCTACTACAACATCCTGCCAACAAGGAGAGTATTCAGTGAAGGTTTCCAGTTCTTCAACTCAAATCACAGCAGCCAAATTTGTGACACTGAAAGTAGGAACACTTATTGTTATACAGGTTTCTGTGAAACTTGTTTAGATTGCCTGGTAGCATTTACTGTTTTTTATCTGGTAACTCTTAGGTAAACAGACGTCTGACATGAATCTGTGATGTGTCTGATGACCTATTATGATGACATGAAATCATGAGTTTGCTGAACGATTACAAGAATCTGAGAAAGGGCAGTTAGTTTTTGAAACAAGTACTTCAGCACTATTTTATTGATTTGCTACATTTCAACATTTCCATCCTTTCCCTCTCCCCATGTCCGGATGCTAGTGAGCGTGTAACTAATGGTGCCTGAACGTGCATAAATGCCATGCTGGGCGATGACACTCACTCACTTCATGCAGATGCACTACAATCAGCATTAGAAGATAATTAGACACATTATTTCCTTTCCATTAGAGCACAAGCTCCACTGCTGTTGGATAAGGAGGCTCTATCTCCTTCTGACTTCACTGAGGCAAAGGGATTCAATTATGCCCTTGTACTTCTGTTCCCTTCCTTTGGTCTGCCTTGATAAGATCATCCTAATCTGTGCTTGATTTACATCAAGATAAAGAGGTTTTTCTAACCTGCACAACTACGTCAATTTAGATCACATAAGGCTCATTTTCATAGTTTAGGGTATCTCTGAATCACTCAATGGAAATGTGGCTTTTTAGCTGGAAATGTAATAAACTTATCAGGATTCCACCCAGGCAGGGAATACATTAGTCACCTCATCCTTGTCTCTCTGCACCTCTGATGGCACAATAGAGATCTTTCTAAAGGTTCCTGAACACACCTTGGAGGGTGGCTGTGCTCAGTTACCAGTTAGGGACATAAACTGTTTTTGACTTTGCACCAGGGCATCAGGGATACCCTGTGAATCACTGTATAACATATGACTGTGTGGCTTAAATGTCTTTACTGTAAAAGGTTTTAAAATAAAACAGATTTATTTTTAGATGCAGCCAAATGCAAAACTATTAATAGCATTGGATGAATATTCTTTGTCGACTAACATTATTAGAAACAGATTACTTGACTATCTCTAACATGTAAAATGGGCTGCTCTCATTCGACAAGTGTACTCAGCAAAAATCCATGTCATATATGGTTTAGTTTTTAGAAGATGCTTAATAAAAGTAGCAATGCCAGAGAACTACTGTGACAGTGGGAAGACAGTGAAATCTCCATGTATTTTCTACTAATATATAGTAAAACTATTTTGACAACATGAAATGCCACTACAAACATCAGAGCTAGAGAAGTACAATCACATCTTTCAAAGCGGCTCTATGCATTTGGCTCTCAGTCTTGTGCTACAAACTTCTTAGTTAAAAGCCTCACCAAAGCAAAGACAAAACAGGAGAAAATGCCATAAAGTTTAGAACTTGAAAGCTGTAAGTTACAGAACCACTGTACAAGCACAACTGCATGTAAATGTATGTAAATAAACTCTATGTAAATAAACTCAAAATGGCATGCCTGGGCTGGGGTACTTCACGCAATAATGACAACTTCCATCTCTGGAGATGGGACCTATCTCCTTCAAGGCCCTCAAAGCCTCTTCTAATGCCCTTGAATAACTGAGCACAAAGCTAGGACCCTGTTACATTCACCCCAAAATCAGGGGAACCATCATTCCAGATTATACAATTCAACCGCATATTTCAATCCTGAAAGATGCCAAATCTTCCTTCTGAGACAAATACATTTGGCTTCATGTAACTAATTGGGTGATAAGATGTGGGCAATTATGATGAACTCCAAGACACAAAAGATTTCAGCTCCTTTGCTAAAACCCAGTCATCAAAGTAACTCCCCCATCCTGGAAGCTACTGGAGGGACATTCTAAACAGGAAGTTTAAGAGAGATGAAAATATAACACTTGAATTAATATACATACATACACCTGCTATAATCTTGACCTATTAATATCAAGTCATATAAGGATTATCTTGGACAAGTGTCTCTTTTGCAAAAATTAATCTCAGTAATCCAACTATTTAAGAAAAGGAAACTGTATAATCTTGCATGAAATAATCAGTAAACAATCAAAATACTGAAAGTGAGCAACCTATTACCTAACGTCCTTTCATATTTATTCATCATAAGGAGAAAAATAAAATACAATTCACAATGCTAATACTAGCCTCTGGATTGAGTAAAAAATTATTATAAATAATAGATAAAAATAGTAAGAACAATAACAACAATATTGTTCTTCATTTGTACCCTGAGCAGGACATCAATTATTAAATTGGTAACATTCATGCTATTGAAATGCTCATTAAAATCAAAGTAACAGAAATTAAGAAAGGCTGATGACTGCAGTGATATCCAACACATCCTTCCTCTATGAGGAAAAGGACGGATAATTCTTTTGTTCTAAGAGATAATCTTTTGACCAAAGTATATTTTTGTGTTAATAATACTAGGAATATTGCACACTGAAAAGACGATGTAGCTAATTTCTTTAAAGAGTGGAACAAATGACCTCAGTTGCACTTCATGTAACAACACTGATGCCCAATATAAAGCCTCACTCTCCTCCAGGAATAAAACTTAAGCAAGGAGACAGGTCAATAACCAAAAGGCAAAATATTGTGCTTGTTATGGAACATTCTGCAACCTAATTATCTATCCCAACTTCTTCCACAACATGCTCTCATGTTAACTAAGCTTTGATACAGATCACCTGGCACAATAATGTATGATTTAACTGTGAGTTCAGATCTCAGTGAGTATGCCAATTATAATCCAGGAAGCTGTTAACACAACTTGCTAATGGAGTTCTGCAGTGAAATTCTAACACTAATCACCTCACATAGCAAGGGCCACATTGGGTTGAGTAGCTAGTCGAGTTAAAGAATACTTTTTTGGTCAACTCCCATAAAACTAGAGTTCACCAATAATGAAAAATGAAAGGACAGTAAAACAGTGCCAAAATCTAAAATTAGTCATACCTCAGAAAGAACTGAAAAAGTTACAATTTAGGTCACTGAAAAGGGATCCATCATTTTTCACTGAAATTACCATCTTGCTATCTAATACAGTACTTCTTTAAAAATACATACAGCTATATTGAAAATGAGACAGAAGAATAGAGACTCTGTAAGATTGATGACTTGGCCTGTTAAATATTAAGATTCATATTTACAGCTCTTCAGCTCTAGGAACTTGATAAGTTTAGACTGGCAAACACAGCAATTTTACCCTTAAATTCAAAAGTACATCACAAGCTCATTTCAGTTTCCGAAAGCATTAGCTATCTAATAATCCAGTTTAATAATAATTTAATAACAATCCAGAAACTGACAGTTTCTTAATTCCAGTAAGTATTGTTCACGTCAGGACACAAGAACTGTAAGGGCACCTTCTTAGCCATTTTAACACTGAGCCACAAAGTCTGAATGACTTGTGGAAGTTTCTGGTCCAGTGAAACCTATCAACATCTTGATACTACAGTGAAGCAGGAGTAAATTGTTCTATCATTGCCTGTGTCATTGTACTACTGTCACAACATCTCTCATATGTCATTTCAATATTAAAAGACTGACCAACCAAGGGCAATGTCAGCTTATTTGCATGAGAATACTGCTACAAATCAGGATTACTTTTTTCTTTTAAATCCAAAGAGAAAACACGAGAGCTAATAAGGAAGTAATTGTCTGGGTATCTACTGGTTATTAAGAAACAGAGAAAACAAGTTCCAGCAGTTTTCTTTTTCTTCTAAACAGTCAAAACATTTCAATGTCAGGATATTGAACGCACTACAAAAAATATCTTAACTGCTCTGTAAGACCATGCACTCCTGCTGTAACTGGGGTCAACTACACTGAAATGGTAGAAATGGATACTAAAATGAATGAGAAAAAAAAAGAAAGAACTTAAAATCTTTTCTGAGGAACCAGATTTGAAGTTTGAATAGACCAGCAACTAATTAGCTGACATCGTTTATAATAGGAAGTGAAATTAAGCATTATTAAGGATTTCATGCACTGTTAGGCATCCTGAACCAAATTCCATTGTTGCTTACACTTTGGAAAGATTATCTGTGCAATCCCCAGTGATTTCAACATAGAAATTGCCATTATGTTTCTAAAATAAAGATACTAAACTTGAAGCTGGAAGATTCATGATTGCTCTTGCATGTTGGTCTTATTAAAACTTACATTCTCTTAAGCTTCTTGTACTGGGTAAAAGCTCCAGGGGGAATGACTTTGATGAGGTTTTGTTCCAAACGTCTGAAAACAAACAAAGTAATAGACACGTTAACTACTCAAATATAGGAGAGGAATAACATTAAACATGATAGCAAATTTTAATATAAATATAAAACAATTTTATAGAGTTTTAATGCAAAACAGATTTTCTGTCTAAAGACACTACACAAAAAAAGTACTTAGAAAATAACTTAGAAAATAAAATAATCTCATATGTTACAATGAATCTGTATAGAAAAAAGTCACAGGTTATAGAAATTGTTCCTTTAAAGGTCATGGAATGAATAAAAAATTGTAGGTATATTAATCAAAGTTAAGGCAGAAAATACAGATGCTTTCCTTGACTAGCTGCTGTAAATAGAACATAGCTATCTAAACTAAAATCTATGCTACATTATGACAGCTTAATAAACAGCTTAATAATACTACCAGAGTGACTCAGGAGCAACCATCTGTGGGAATGTCCTCAAAAACAAACTGGAATTCAGTGCAACATGAATCCAAATTTTTTTTGGGGGAAGGAATCTACATTAAAGCAGAGCAGAAAAGGACTGTATCTTCCTATTTTAACTACTAACTACTGAAGGTGTTCTAAAATATGGTCCAGACAACATGAAAATGCTGTTGTTTTCATTTTTGAGATGGGATTTGAATGAAGTATTCTTTATGAAGTCTCATAAGTGCATCTATCACTAACATAAAATGTAATCAGCTTTAAGATACCACATAGAGTAACCACTAAAATTAATTTCTGTTTCTTCCCAGAAGTATTTTCGTGTCTTTATCAGCAAGTTCCAGAAAATCCCGCTAAAAGTACTGTCTTCTCCTCAGATGAACCCTAAAAATTCATTCCAATTAGGAACGTAAAAGTGGATCACCATACAACAAATTTAAATGACCATGGCAGCTAAAATTCTACAATCAAAGTTGGAACTGAAAGAAAAATTTGATTTTACGCAGCTCTTAGTTATTATTCAAACGTTGTTTCTATTTTCCAAAATGTCATAAAAAGAAACAGTTTCAATAGCAAAACTCTGTGGCTGGAAATGCTTTAGAATTGAAATACAAAAACATAGTGGAAAGATGGAATGAATCACTCTAGTCATTTAGAGCTGCTGCAGCAACGCAGAGGGGAGAAAAAATTTTAAGATGAAGAACAGAGATAAAATGAGAAGCAGGGAGAAGTAAATCACGGTTTTTAAAGGACTTGGGAATAATGCAGAGAAGACATGTAAGGCCCATCAGCCCTTCATTGCACAGCGTAGCCTTCTGTTGATCTGTGCCTTCAATAGACAAATCCCCTTGAAAATAAGATATTTTGCCAGCTCAGTTATACACTGAGAAGCTATTTAAGTCGAATATTGTGGTATTTGCACAGTCAACTTGTACAGTCAATGTGCGTGCAGTCTTTTATTTCTGTAGCAGTCTGTTTTAGAGGTTGTGATCAGAGTTAATTCAATTCCTTGTTTTGTGATTTGAATAAGTTCCTGAGATTTCCCTTCCAGTTATTCTAAATATAACGTGCTTCATTTCTGGCAAGTCCACAGTGAAATGCAAATTGCCATAAGCTTCAGCACATGACTATTGTTGGGTGTTTGTCACCAGAATTAGCAGTACACATACTCTTCCCATAAAGGCTGTTTGTCAGCTTGCCAGTTGGGTGTTTAACTCCCCAGTGCTTCTATGCAGACACTTCTAGGAACAAAAGGCGGCCGTGCCTGCCCAGCTCCCCTGCCTTATGGATGGAAACTGGGGGTTCACACGTGCTGCACACCTACACAGGAGTCCTTACAGGTAAATTCAGATATAGTGATGGGGGGACACATGGCCCCTTTTTATAATCACTTAAAATTCCAAGGAAATTTTAGTGACTCAAGAGTGGAGATACATACAGAAATTTTGCACCCAAACGGAAAAAAAAAAAAAAGGGAAAAAAAAAAAAAACCCAAAATTGGAATATGAATTGAACCCCACTAGTTAGAAAAAATTAAATTTAAAAAAATGTTGGAGTGGAATATA
>JAOXNG010000042.1:34048379-34070786 GCA_028566535.1 Scolopax minor | reverse complement strand
CCAACGGTTTCTCTACCGGACCCAGCTAGACTTTATTCTTCCAAGTGTCTGTCCCAGCCCACAATCCAGCCCCTTAGCCCTTGTTTTATACAACCTGAACATGTTTCAGAGAAGCAGTGCCCAGTGCCAGCACTGGCTCCAGCAGCCCAGGAGCTGCCTGCTGCTAGGGACAACCCTCCACCATGTGCTCTGGATCAGGCAGCAGCAGGAGGGCCAGCCTTTGGGGGGCTGCTCCCTGCTTTCTCTCAGGAAGGTCTTACACAAACATTTAAGAAACACAGAGGCAGAAGCAGTAGTTCCCGTACTACTGTTTTAAGATGTACAAAATTCTCAGACAAAAGCTGTAGAGAATTAATATTCTAAAACACAGCCCTGTTTGCAGCGATGATTAAAAAAGAAGGAATAAGAAATAGATCAGTCTGAGTAGGAAAACAGCATGAAAACATTCTAAAGAAAGGTCAGAGGAAAAGTCTAGTGAGGTGGGGAAAAGATTAATAAGGAGTTACTGATCACTCTCCATCAAACAAACCTGGCAGGTGGCACACTAAAGCAAATACTGTTTGAAACACAACAGACAGGGCTAGCGATGCCATTACTCCCAGTGCCACGCATCTGCAAGTCCAGGAAATCTGTCCTTTCCCTGGCATAAAACCAACAAAACACGACTGACTGAGAGGGGGTAGGCAGTGCCAGAGCTCAGATCCATCCAGCCCAACATCCTGAGCCAACAGGCTGAGTGAAAGCTGCTGCTGCAGTAAGGGTGTTTCTCACAACAGCCTCCCAGGCTCCCCCAGGCTGCAGGGGGGGACTCTCTGGTAGCTTCCCATTTAACAGGTCTCTACCATATCCCAGCTTTTCTGCCTTTATGGGCTGAGCTGTCACTCAGCCTGACAGGCACTGCTTGGGAGGTTGCGATCAAGTCTGATCAGAAAAACAGGTTCTTTGGAGACTTTGCCTCCTACTAGTTTCTGGTCATCCCTGCCTCCCCGAACCTCTCCAAGATCAAGTCTCTTCTACATTCACACTATGTTCCCTATTCATCTTGCATGTGATTCCTCTCACCCGTTCTAAATACATGCAAACGTCTCCTTTTATTGTAGATGCTGTTCTAATGTAGTGAAATGACTATATTGTTCATTTACCACCATCAAGCCAAAATTGTTTTGGTATTTCTTTTTCAGTAAATGCCTCCAGGTGCTTAATGACTTTTGTTTTCATCCAAGTATTCATGCAAAACTTTTCTGTGCTTATTCTCATGTGTTTCTCTATAACATATACTGTTCATTTCTCCTCTATAAAACACAAGAGAATCACTTTGTAAGGAGAGAATCTTTTATAACATTCAACACACAGTCTGTATTCCTCAGCTTCAATTTCTCGTAACTTGTTTTTCCTCAGTCAATTTGGCTGCTGATGTCAGCTCCCTACTGCACAAGAAGCTATATGAAAAAAAATGAATTGTATTCTGTACACTACCTATTTTATGCAATTATGAAAAAGCAAGGCTGGGATACAGATTTCTAGCCTTCCTAAATTCCTTTATTTAATAATAAACGTTCTTGCAATGAGGGCCTTCAGGATAATGCACCTTGGGGAGAGGTGTAATAGAGTAACACAACAGACTCATAGTCACAGGTGGCAGAGGTCAGCAGCAAGGGAAAATTAGTGTCATATGATACTTGTTTTATGTTCCATGACAAGCAAGTTGCCTGTTTTCTGATAGGTTTTTATCAACAAAACCAAAATTTAGGACTTGTTGGCAGCTTTGTCAGAGAAGGTTCTGCCTACCCATGTTAATGAAGAATGGCAGGAAGGCTGAGTAAAAAAATCTTTAATACTGAAACAGAGTGAAATGTAGGTCACCTTTAATAACCATGTAAGAGTAACAGCTGTGTGTTTCATTTTTTGTACAACAGTTTGTTAGTCAAGGGTTGCACCGGATACAATTTGGCTTACAAAGAAATACTGAGTTAAGGGGAAATAAAATAACTAGAAAGCTGTAACTGAATGCAAATAATAACCAAGCAAAGGAACTTGGAAATGCTCCAAGTGGAGCTGAGGAAGGCACAGCATATTAATACTATCATATAAATACTATGAATGGATGACAGTCTATAGGGGAAAATGTACTTTAGTGAAATGAGTATTTACAATGCTAGATAGAAACAGCTGAATGAAAAATACACCATCGTAAGTAATATCCCTCAGGAGTCTATGTAATAGCAACCCAGCCATGGAGTTTGTCAGCACCTCATATTCCATAGGAGGAATCTCATCCCTAGTAAGATTTACATCCCTCAAAGATGATGAGGATCAGACCACAGGATTAGAGAGTCCAGAAATAAGTGTTTAGGCAGCACCACTACATTGCCACCTTTTACACAAAGGCTCTGACTAAATGCCAGCCGTGGGAGATAAATCCAAAGGGAAAAACCAGCAGTACTGCTACGGGAGAGTGAGAGATGTGTGTTGCAGCATGTAGAGAGAATTTACTTGGCCCCGTTGCCATAACATTACAGCAAGAGAGTATTATTCTGCCTATCATATCGAATCAAAAGACACTCATTATTCCCTCTATAGCTGGAACCAGACCTCTGGATGGATTTTATATTGAATAAGCCCAGAGCAGCCTCAGACATACAGAATTTCTGAGCAGTATGACTTGGTCAAAAGAATTTATGTCAGGACTTTTCTGGGAAAACACTGTGGCAGCTTCTTCTATCTTTACAGAAACACTTTATATGTGACTATATCCTTTACTCCATTTGAGTATATGTCATACTTTACCCTTGCATATAAGCTTAACTGCTCTTTTACACTAGTACTTTTACAAAATAAAAACACCATTTTACCAGTAGGGAAAAAATTATGTAAGCAATGTCACTTGCTAAGACTTACTCTGAGAGAATCACAGAACAGTTTGGGTTGGAAGGAACCTTTAAAGGCCATCTAGTCCAACCCCCTGCAATGGACAGGGGCATCTTCAACTCAATCAGGTTGCTCAGAGCTTTGTCCAACCTGACCTTGAATGCTTCCAGGGATGGGGCATCTTTCACCTCTCTGGGCAACCTGTTCCAGTGTTTCACCACCCTTATTGGAAATGGACAGAACTACATAAAAATGAAATCTTTACAGGACTGGTTCCCACAGAAAGTGAGTGATAAATGTTTTCATGAGGGTTATGCTCTGAAGTTCTGCAAAACTACTCCCACCTGAAGTGCCCATGAATTGCAAATGATCTCGAGAGAAAGACTCGAGTAAGTACTGCCTAAAATGCAAGAAGTATGACAGATCTAAATCATTAAATGGTGTGCTAAGAACTGCATGTGGTGTTCTATAGATCTAGAAGGTTTATAAACTCCAGGTTAGGAAAGTTTCTTAAAATGCTTTATCCACCCTGACTCGCTACCTCACCATCTAACTTAAAGGCTCTCCAGTTCTTCCTTCGCTTTCTGCTCTAAGGAGATGATCTAAATTGCTTTTACGACAAGTTACAGGGTACTTGATGCTATTATAACCACACCAAAGATGTACATTTTCACTTGCTTTCTCACAGTGAGGTGCACTGCACTGTCAGGCGAGCGCTGGATTGCACCAATCTTAGTCTTCCTGCAGATACTGCTCTCTGTGCGACTCTGGCACGGAGCCACAAAGGTCGTCTGATTTCTGCTAATGTTTTCAATACTGCAAAATAAAATTTTTTAATTCTCCTAGCTCAACCCTAATTTGTGAGTAAGTCCAAACCAATTTCATCCTCTTATTATTGAGCCATTCCAGCCACTCTCAAAAATTTGTACTCCATCTGACAGAATTGTAGACGGGACTAAGCACTGAATATTCTTAGTATGCTACACACAATTGTTTTTTTCATGATAATTTTAACCAACTTCCATGGACAGAAAAACAAGTATTGCACACCTGTTTTGTGTGCCATGATATACTGGAAATGAACACAACCAGTACATTCTGAACTTAGCCCGGAGGCTCGCATAAGAGTTTGTATTACCTGTAAACATTTTTATATGCTCTAGATTGATTCTCAAGAACATTAATTTTAAGCTGTTGTTAATTCTTTGCATTTGCTGACCTAACTTTTTAATTTCACAGAATCACAGAATGATAGGGGGTTGTAAGGGACCTCTGGAGATCATCTAGTCCAAATCCCCTGCCAAAGCAGGTCCACCCAGGGCAGGTTACACAGGGACATGTCCAGGCGGGTTTCGAATCAAGCATAAGCTACCTTTAAATTGTTGTGCTGAGATGGCAATCCAAAGAAATATTAGGTGAACCTTAAATGATAAAAGCAACTGGTAAAGTGACTTAGAGGACTGGTGGCGTAGAGCAGATCACCAGCAAACAATATAGCACAGACTTAACTGTCTGTAACTGCCAGTAACTGCTACTGGCTGTAACTGGCTGTATTCCTGACATATCAGTGGGCCAGGCTACACATAAGCAATTTCACTTACACTTTATCCTAGTGAATTCTGCTATTTAGAAGTATTTCTACAGCAATGAGAAACTGAATGAGTCCAATGACTATACAAATATTTGAATCTGTACGATGTAGACTGTAAAAGCTGGCTGGATATCAGTAACCTCTGTAGGACAAGTACCTCAATTGGAAAAGATCTGATCTGTGTTCCCTAGGGACTAGCCAAAAGCAACCCGGTTTAATTAAACAGCATTTCAGGACCACAGTAGTATGAAGTCATGAACACAAAAGTAGATGATTACAATTCCTAACTGGGGTAAAGACAAACAAGTCTGTAGAACCACCATCTGATTTCACAACACACAAAAAAAGTGACAAAAGCATTAAAGAACTGGGGATTACAAAACGTGAGAGACAAGAAACAGAAGGCAGAAAATCAGCAAGGTCAGTGTGTTCTGATGTCATACTTCACTTCATTACACATGCACCCTGCCAAAATAACAAGAAATCAGTGTAGTTCTAGAGTCAGAAAAAGGAAATATGATCCCAGATTTATGAAATGTAAAGACAATATTAAGATAATATGCCAAGAACTTCATCTTGCTTTGGGGTAGGGCAACTTCAAACAATATCTTGATTTACATCAAAGAATGATTTGACCCATTAAATCAAAAGAACAAAAGCACAGAGGACAACTACAATATACCTGATAACTGCTCTGAACATTTTCAAAACATCCACCTTTCTTCTATATAGGAGGCTACTCAAAACAGAGAGACATGGAAAAGGACAGTGGATTACACTGGCACTTACATTTCCCAAATATCCTCTGGTAGGTTAGCTGGAATTTCTGTTAAGCCCCTTCCTCGACAATCCACCACATTGTTGCTGCAGGTGCAGGCAGACGGGCAAGTGATGGAACTGGCACTGCACGATGAAGGTTCAGACTGGGAACCTGAGACACAATGAAAACATTAAACATTAGTTTTGAAAAATAATCCTTGAGATTTTAAAAACACAATACATCAGCATCTGATTTTCCATATTCTTTTACTATATTAAATAATAATTTATTTGGATTCAGTTAATATGTTACAAATCAGTTAATATAATGTGTTACAAATCAAAAACATGTAGAAGATTAATGTGTTCTTATTCTTCCTCTGTCAATCTCTTTCCCTCATGAACGCATCTTTAGTCCCCTCCATGATCAGCCATATCCATTTATTCAAATATTTAAAATACAAGCCTTAAGATCAAGTAGTGTTTCCAAGACTTATCTTTGCCTAGAAGTTTCCATTACAGAAACACTCCTTGAGTATTTTTACATACTGAGAGAAGACAGTCATCAACAATGACTTGTTTTTGAAATGAGGTAACCTGTTACAGCATAAAGACAGGAAACAAAGCTATTTTTTTTCAAGATTAGACAGTGCAGTTAATGGAAACACAAAAGAATTTAGAAAAAAGCAAGTTCAAACCTTCAAATCCTTTCCTACTCTAATAATTCCATTAGAAGACATGAAGCTACAGAGCAAAGCTTGAGCATGAGGATGTTACTCTATATACACTCTAATCAATACATCAGATTCACATTTAATTGTTAAGTTTTTTCAAGACTGTAGCAATTATATCAATTTTATTCAGTTATGATTCTTATGTTTAAGATGTTTATATATACTTACACTTAGATACAGATAAAGGAGCACAGGTTTGCTACACTAATTGAGGTTATCAAAATATAGCAGTTATTAACTTATTTATGGCGAGTCATATTTCTGAAGTATATGTCACACAAGAAACATCAAGTATCTTTTTGACCAGACACAGAGGATTGAATAGAAGGCTTGTGTTGGTAAGAAGTGACAAAACCGTAATAGAAACACGAAAAACTGGTATTATCTAGATTACAGTAAATTATAATCACAAAAAATACTTGGTTGGAACAATTGAACTTTTGGTTGGAAAAATTAAAACATCCTAAGTGTCAAATCACAAATACATGTGAAAACACAGAAAACTATACAAAGCTGTACATTCTTGGTGTTTGTCTTGGAAAAGACCCATGATTGATATTTCCATAAATTTTTACTGCAGGTGACAAAAATAGTTTTTTCATCAATTTGTAATCCAATGTAATTACGACAATTAAAATTTTATAACAATGGAACAGTCATATAAACTTTCCTCTCTCAATTTTTGCTACATACCCTCTGGTTTAGCCCTTAACTAGGCACAACAAAGTCAACTCGTATAGCAAGCCCATATCTGTTCCTGTTTTCAAAGACTTAACATCAGAAAGACACTCAGTGACACCTCTAAAATAATTCTTTTGAAGGGCAGATACAGTTTGAAAATACGTCAGCTGAAAAGTTGAACAGGCTGACTTTAACTGTCAATACTTACAAAACCAGTTTATATTGCCTCAAAATGCACACAGGCCTCTATTACCTTTGCATAAGAATAGGAGGTTTGTTCTTACAACCTGATCACCTAGGTTTTACGTTTTCTCTTTGTCTGCCTCATTGTGGTGCGATGCGCAAAACAAAAGGAAGAGGGAAGTGCAAAGCAGCTACTGCAAAGGAAAATTATCAAACTGGGAAGAAACAATTCAGAGCAATCCCCGCTCTCTGCGAGGCAAAAAGAAAGTTGGCAGCGAGGTCAAATATTCCACACACCCTTCATCATCACATCTGATGTGCTTTGTGGCAAGGGGAAGATGCATTTTGCACAGCTATAACACTACAAAACACCACTGTGGGTTAGAGAAGCGTTAATACACTCCCTTTTCATTACAGCACAACATCAAAAAACCCAACGCGCTGCAGTTGGAGTTTTAAGAGCCTGTTCCTGACTCTACTGCATCTAAATCAACAGTAGAAGATTCAGTGGGACTCAGCTCATCACCTCCACATTTTTAGTGACGCAGCATTGTAAAGTGCTTTACACTAAAGAAATGGTTTGAAAGGAGGTTATTATATAAAGTGCTCTGAATATAGAGAGAAAAGACAGAAACACCAGTCTTTCTTCCCCAAAAACCAGGCAGCAACACTAACAAAGTGATAATTAATATCATACTTTGAATGGAAAGGCCAACAGGTAAACCAGAACGTCCTTCGTGCTGCCCACTAAGCCTTTTGGATCCTCTCCAACCAACAGCTGATACAGAATTGACCAAAGCCAATAGCAGTTCTTATATTTACCCTGAATTTGGACCAAAACCCATTTGCACAGTCAAGAGTCATCTAGCACATATTCCATCAGCTCTTCACAGTCATCTGTTAAGGTAAAATTTTCCTGAATAAGGCTATACACAGAATTTCAAATCTGATTTGGATTTAACTGTTTCAATTAAATGAGGCTCTACAGTAAGCTCCGTAGCAGATCTATAGAATCACAGGACAAAGAAATCCATGAGAGTTTAATGTTTGTATAGCTGCAGAGAGCTGGTAAAGAAAGGAGTGATCAAGAAAACAAGTCTAAGTAGGCTATGGAATTTAAAGTTCTTAAAATTCAGGTATGATTTTCATAGGCATGCAGAGTATAAGCATACAGAAAGATGAAGGGCCCTTGAGGCAATATAGCTTCTAGAGAATGACAGAACTCTAGGGGTTGGAAGGAACCTTCAGAGCTCATCTAGTCCAACCCCTCTGCCAAAGCAGAGAAGGATTTTTTTTCCTTCTGCTGCCAGTACTTCTTCAAAAGAAAAGAGAGTGAAAGCAAAAATATTTCATGATTCCTGTTTGTGTCCTTCACAAGTGCAGTACACTTCTTATAGCGTGGATGCAACTAAAGGAAATGGCCACACACAAGCCAGCTGCATTTATATTATTTCCCTTCCTAAGTTCTTACTCTCTGTCATCTTATCATTTCAGACTTTTTCTGTTACACGGCAGCACTAGTTCACCATGTTAATTATATTTTTCTCTAAGAGATAAAAATCGTCAACTCAATTATACATTTGGCTATTAAAAAAATAACACTAACAAATTGTGGAATCTATGATAGGAACACAATTAACAAAAATTGCTATGCTTTTTGTGCCTGATGTAGTGGAATGACAGCCTCAGTGATTATGGTAGTTAATATTTGGCACGCCATTAGCCTGCCTCACTTCGCTGTACGGCCTCAGACTATAGGTTAGGGGGAGAGAGGAGTCAGGGGAGAGACTTAGGACCCAGCAGTTTACAGAGAAATTAACTGCTTTTTTCAAATGAGCATCTCATCGGCCTCTCGCCTTTAAAAGCAGCAAATAGATTGATATTACAATTAGAATAGAATTTTTATGGTGTATAAATGGTTTAAATGTCACAGGCATTTCAAATAAATTTTGCAATGACTAAATAAACTAAATAATCTCATTTACACTGACACCCAATAATGGCACACTAAGTAGCATGCTTTATTACCTCCTCACCTATCCAATTGCCATTGCAGCAGTTCTTTTCCACCAGCAAAATGTTAGTTATTTGTAAAAATATTAATGAATTTTGCAAAAAATCTGACAGGTTTTACCAGTTAAAAATCATTGTTGGTTTTAAATTATTTTAGGTATAGCAGACATGAAATTATCGATCAATAAAGAAAACACTACAAGTATTGCAGATCTATGACCTTTTGTGGTTTAATTACACAGCTATTGGAACTTATTACATGCTGGGACACCTGAAATCAATTACTACTACATGAGCTATAGTTTCCCTAGACTCCCAGTAACACAATCTCAAAAAGATACCTATAGAAGATGTATTGTTCCTGATTGGTGTTTGCATCCCAGTGTTAAAATACACTTGAGTGTGCATAGTCCTGCAGAGAGATATGGGCGAATCAATCAGAACTGACTATCTGCACAGTTAACACTCCTTATCGATGGCAAATATTCCACTAGTGGAGAAAAAAAGCTGTAGAAATGTGTTTATTCTACAGGAATATGCAGCAAATGGTTTATGCAAATATTTCCATCTATGGTTGTTCAACAGTTTTTCGCTGAGCACAGCATTAAGTATTTATTATTAGTGATTTGAGCCCCTGATTGATGATGTTAATACCAGCAAGTTCATGGTATGCAAAAACTTGCTAGTCATGAATATTCACTATTTGATTCAAGTTCACTGTTTTGCTAAATATTCCCAAGCAGTAACTTTATCTGTTAAAAATTCATGGCACAGGAGCACAACCATTCAGCAGGCAAAGTCAACACCAAATGGTTTACAAACACTGAGGAATAAAAAAGGAAATATCCAATTGCACTGAAGGTCTGAATAAATAATGAATGGAGCCTACTTTATTCTACAAAAAACTACTTTGTGTTTCAAAAATCTATCAGTGAAGTAACACCACTGAATATCAGACCTTACATCACAATGTCCTATCCTAAAAGCACTAATATTGCAATTATTTAACGAAGACAGCACCAAAATTGCATGGAATACTTCCAAAAGAAATAAAGTAGAACAAAGAAGCTGGCTTACCTGTAACAACTGAGAGATCTAATCAATAGATTTGTTCTGTTGAAGGATCACTAAAACTGCAACAGAATTTGTGAGACAACTTAAGTCCTTTCAAAACTATGACAAAGTTTTATTTCTCTCAGGGAAATGTATTCCATTTGAGGGATTGAGAAGTAAGAGCCTGAACTTTTCCTCTGCCCTGTACGTATTCAGCCTTTCTTTGCACATCTTTCTCCAGTCTTGTCAACACAGACATTTTCTCCCCAAAGCAGCCAGAACTTCACTGACTATTACGTCATAAAGAAGGCTGTTAGCGTGTACTTAGTTCTCTGGGCTTGTATACTATTTGCTCTTCCAAAACAGGTTGGAGATTAACAAAATAATGTCACTAGAAAGTCTTACAAGACATAGTGCTTCTGCAGCTCAAATGGCATCTATGGACAGTAATCTCATTACAGCCAATCCCACAACTTGAATTAGCAGTCTATAAGGTTCATATGAAGTGACATTTAAAAATAGGCCCAGAAATAATACAGGGAACTTATAAATATATTCAAGCATAAAAATGAAGAGGAAGACAAATTATTTAAGTGAAAGGATACCACCTGTACACAGTTAAATGATGGATAATGGTCATGATCAATTATCTTGCCTATGAAGAGAATATAGTTCTGGTATGGCCTTCTAAACAGGTTATTCATTAAAGAACCTGAACTGTTTCACGATGAGGTTTGATAAAGTCATGTAAGGGACAAGAATAGTTTGAGACTATTGGGGTTTGATTTGCTGGTATTTGAAAAGGAGTTTTAAACACAGCTTGATTTTGTTCGGTTGCACATTTGTCTTTGCCCCCCAACCCCGTCCTGCCACAGCTGACATTGGGCCTTCCCCACCTCAGCACAAGAGCTGGTCTCCTCAGGAAAACTCATAGAACAGTGGAAGTCCTGCAAAGACTCCTTTGTAAGAACATTTACTGGGTCTGTTGATGGTCATGAAAAGCATGAACTAACTTGAAAGTAAGAAAAAAGATGTTATTTGTCTAATAAGACTCATAGGGCACTCTTGGAGAGAGGTCAAAGTTAGATGAAATGGTTAAGCTCCCTTTTAGAAGTGGTAAAACAGCTGTAACAATGAAGATGTCCCACACAGCAGAAAATGACTATTCACATGCCCACAGAGAAGAAGGCCCTCTCCTCCCAGGTTTTTCATCCAGCTTCCTGTGACCATTAAAACTGAGGCCTGTCAGCAGCCCTTCTCTGCACAAACTGGGATGGGCTGCATGGAGAGAAACCACTCTTCTCCCTTCAGGAGCCATTGTACTGCCCAGCACTAGCAAAATCTGCATCTTTCGCAAACAGGTTCCCCTCCAGTTTTAGTTTCCAGGGAGCACCAATCTTCTGTGCTGGCAGGACCTCCACATCTGATGTTGAAAGGAGCAGACCCGTTGCTAGTTATACAGATATACTAGGGCACAGTCTATTAAATAGAAGCAGATGGGGGAGTTCCTCTCCTCACACATTCCTTTGGCATCTTCTGAATGTTCCCATTAAACTTGGGGAATGATATTTTATTAGTTACTTATTGTAGGTTTTCTCCTCAAAAATATACTATGGTGTTATTAGGAGAAAAATGGTACAAGACAAACTACCGAGTTTTGTGGTCTGGGCCAGAGAGTAACAGCTATGTTTTAAGACTGTTTGATCTCACCTAAACAAATAAATCTGCTTCCTCATTAGGGCTTCCAGTCTGCTGCAGGAACCTAACATATTTTCCTCTTTATTATACCTCAGCTGTATGAATCAGGAACTCTAGATCTTCAACCAAGATTTGGATCAATCCGCTATTTTCTTAAAATCAGTATCAGTTTATTTAACCAGAAATCACTAGACATTTGGCTCTGATGATTTCACTCTTTCTTGCATCAATTTCAGACTGAAGTTTAACTTATTTCATCCAAATTATGCATCTTGATTTTCCTCAGGTTCTTGTAGATCCTCTGAATGAGAACTAAGGACCAAGAATCAGAGAAAATGGTTTCTAATGAAAAAGAGAATGACATACGGACCCAACTTCCTTCTCTACAATGCTTGTTTCATAATTAAAGTATCTTAGAAAAGTACTTAAAAAAAAAAATCACATATTTAATACTTAAACTTGGTTAAATTTCATATCACAAGACATACAGGACAAAGTAGCTCCAAATTAATGTCAACGTTTTAGAATCTGGTGGTCCTTTACATGAGAAAAGCATTAATTCATTAACTGTAAGAAATATCAAATCTCTGGTCTAAGAAATCTCATCCAGTCTTCACAGTCCATTGTAAATGCTGTCCACTCTAAAATACCTCAAGCTACTGGCCAAAACTATAACAATTCTGCATCTTCAGGGTAAATACCAAATCCTAACATATTACCTTGGAATCAGCAGCAGCAACGGAAGAGCAAAATCAACTTCCTCCCATCACCCACTGAAATCAACCCAGTCTCTGCCGGCTTATCTACCAGAAGGTCCCCTCCACAAGCAGCCATTTAAGAACTGGTGGCATTTGGCTGTTCTGACAGCAGCAAGCCGAGGACTGCAGTGTGCTACACATCCCAGTATGAGATGCAAAGCTCCTGGATGCATCTGCTTTATTCTTAGATATGTAGTTCAGATGCATATTTATTTTCTTATGTATACAGTTAGGAAAACCAGAATGATCCATCATCGTAAAATAATCAATGATGGGGTCACCCAGTGGGTCCTGTCCAGAACAAAGACCAAGGTGCTGCTGATGGTATCACTTCAGGATACCATTTTTTCAGTTTGCAAAGCTTCACAGCCACACTAACGCAGGTGAGAAAGCACATTATGATTTGACATAGCCAATCAACATGCAGATTAATTTCAGCTTTGATAAGTAAAGAGCGGGTAGAAGAAAAATCAAAGAGGCATAATAAAACTTATATGAGAGGAAAATGAAATAATTTACTGTCCTAAGGAGGTCAGAGGAGGACAAGAGACAGACAAAGAGGCAGAGGGAGAGAGAGCGTGTGTTTCAGAGAGACAGAATTGGAAAGAGAGAAGCCAGTTCAACAGTGAACCATCTGAACACGGGAAGGAAGCTGGGTTTGATCCAAGCAAAGACTGGAAGGCTCTAAGAGGTACCGAGCATAAGCCAGCACCCCCAGATGCTTCTCCACGAGCTAATGGCATAGAAAAATAAACAGTTCCCAAGAATCAGAGTGCAGGTAGCATTTCACATGACATTAAGTCTTTGCCTAGTGCACTGTGTCTCTTGTCATGGCAACGTGGCAGTGAATTGCAAGGTTATGGTGGAGACAGGGGAGAAACACCTCGTGCTATGTGCAGCACATCAACTCCTGCCACACAATTTCTCCCTCTCCAACACACTGCCTTCTAGGAGACTGTCTCACCAAACACATCCCAGAGCTCAACAAGGGGCTGTGCAGGAAGAAGACTGTTTGGAGATTTCTTCGGGAGCAGATGGCTCTAAGGCAAAGGCCCAGGAAGGCTGCTCTGTCAGGGGTGGCTCTGGAGAAGAGTCTCTGCTACGAGGAGGGGACAGCTTGCTGAAGAACACAGCCAGAAGGCTCTGGTGGGTGACAGGACTGCCAGCAGCACTCAGTGCTCTCTCCCAATGGCAAGGGACCATCTATCCCAACCCTGCTCAGTTCTGCTAATGACCTTTCCCCTGCCTCCTCAGCAACACAAATCCAATTAGACGTATTTGCAAACCTTTCTCCAGGCAACTGCACACTAGTTAATCCTACACATTTACCTACCATTCCGAGCCAAACACTCATGGGCATGAAAAACTGAGACCTAGAATAGCTTTTCCACTGCTCACAATTTCCCTATGAAATGTGCCATCCAAATTAGCATTTTTATAATTTATGTGCGCAAGTTGAACAACAGTTTTGCAACACTGACTCTCAGTTTACACAGGTATGAGACAGTTCATGCAGATATATCTGCAGATAACGCTGACTTTAGCAACATTATCTTGAGAGACTTTGCACCTAATGCTTATAAACATCACAGTACAGGACTGGTAGCACCAGCATCCAGAAAGAATCAAGCAGTTTGGGTTCCAGTTATGGCACTTCTCTACCAGTGGTTCAGTTTTTCTTTTCCAACTTATGCTGTTCCTCAGCATGTAGCATTCTAAACTTGTTTCCAAAGGATCATTTGTCATAAAATTGTTAAAAAACCCCACAACTATTTTTGCATAGGATTTAAAGAATAACCAGAGGTCAGTTTTTCAAGGATGTTTTTCTTCTTTCCCTAAATTACTTGATTCTCCTCTTCCAGCTTTGAAGACAGCCACAGCACAAGTTTTGAACTGGATGAAGCCCATTTTACAGTGGAGGAAAAGCTGGGTGTGCTTTTGCTGTGATAATATTCCCACCACCATAAAAACACAAGCACTTGAAATGCTGAACCTACACTTAAACAGAGTAGGTCACTACATTGTATTTCAGCTCTTCGTAACTGTGATGCAAAGGCAGCCTTCACTGCCAGCTTGAGGCTACTTACGGTGATTCATATAAGCTTAAATTGTATAAAATTCCCTTGCAGGGAGACAAGCTCAGTTCAATATTCACCCCCTGTCCTAGTTTGACTTCATAGTCAAACATGAACAAATCACACTGTAAAATGAGGAATAAGAACTGTAATAAGGTGCAGGGAAGATTTATATCCTCTTTAAACTAGCTGTCCATGTAGGTTTTTGTGGAATTAGTAAGTACTAAGCTGAGTTCTCTGCTAAACCCTCCACTAAAATGAGCCCTTCAAAGGCATTTCTTTTTCAGTATATTTCATTTCACAAATGAGGGCTAGGGGATACAGCTGATGGACTCACTGGAAGCTTCTTTTCTGTAGTTTTTATTAATTTATGTTTTAATAAAAAGCAGGCCAAGCTTGAGAGTTCTCTTAGATGTTCTTAGTCCAACAGGCAACTGCTAAAAACCTGTTCTCTTTTGGAAATCACAGCCAATACAGAAAACTAAGTTTAGATGAGTTCTGTCCACATTACATTTCTCATTCAGCACTTATTATCTCCTCTCTTGATATGAGTAACAATTTTTCCTTCACTGTATCATAAATCCAAATAGCTGAACTCATGCCCCATCTGAAACTTCATTTCGTAAGAAAGAAATGCTGTGGCTACATCTCTGGTAAAATTAGATTCTGCTAATAGCTTAATTCATTTATCCATTTCTTTTATTTCTTTTATCCTTCCTCTCCTAAAACTGTTAGATTTCTAACCTTTTCTTATAGTTAAAGTTCTGATGTAATTTATTGTATATTCTGGGCATCCCCAAATCTACCCAACTGTGTAGAAGCCACTTAGCACTCTTGAAAACCCACAAAAATCACTGGTACACAATTTCATTTTCCACGTAACGCTTCCTGCACACCTCCAGTGCTGGGCATGACTTCACCATTCATGACATAATTAAGGGGATCAAACACTTCTTCCCTACGTACAGTCAATTCTCTCTTTCTTTGTCACATGTAAATGAAACTACAGAAAAAAGGCACAATTCCTAGCACAAGCACTTGTGCTGTATTTCCATCAGTCAACACATGCACCCAGTGAATAAGGCTTTAGGGCTCACAGGCTGCGAGACAAAGAACACAAGGCTGTGAGACTCGCAGTCTATAAAGATTAGGACTCACTAATCCACTTCATAACAAGCTCCCTATGTTACTTACCATTTGGCCTGTGAAACTATCTCTAAACTTGTGTCTGTATCTCCCTTATTTCCCAGAGCACACACGCTGCCATGTCTCTTCTCTGCCAGATCTCTTTCAGCCAAATTCAGATTTCTTTTTCCTTTTCCAGTTTTCCAAGTTTTCTTTATTTCTTTCTTTTGCTTCTTAAGAATATGCATTTTTATCACAAAAGAGCCAAGTGCAGTTCCAGAGACATGATGAACAGGCCCAATGCATAGATACACGGTTTGTGAGTTGGCCATGTATCATCAGCCTCATTTATCACTGTGGAAACTTGTAGAACAATAAAGTGCATTGGCGCCCTAAGAATCCTGTTTCAGTTCTTGGGATAAAATCTGCTCCTCCTGTTCTACAGTCCAATCATTTCCCAACAGACTCAGATTAGCATTTTTTATTTCCTTTCTTTCGTATTCCAGTCAGCTGTAGAGCTCTTCCCTTGAGAAATACCAAATTATCCACACTTAACTGATTTCTTATGTTGATATCGTTGGCAATGCTAAATTAGAAAAAATAATTTGAGAACTGAAATGTTAACTGGAATCCAATAACTCTTATAAAAATGGAAAAATTAACAATTTGATCTACTCCCACTCAATTTAACAACGATAAAAACAACCAAGACTGCTACAGAATGGCATTCAAACCCAACATCATAATTTTCCGCTCACTGTTTTTTTATGTGAATTTCAATATAAGACCATCGGCTGACAGATAAACGAATAATTGGCATCATTACCAGAGCAGACAAAGTCCTTCTTCTGAACCTCTGCCACGAGAAAACCCCTCAGGTTTACAGGTGCCAAGCAGAAGGTGAACTGCCCGATGGTGCGCCGCTGCCGCAGCCAGTCAGAGAGCCAGGCCAGGTGGCAGTCGCAGTGCAGGAAGTTGGAGTGAAGCCGCCTACAAAAGACCAAACAGCCCTAAAGGTATTAGTAGGGTGTTGTTTTTTTTTAAAAAGAAAACACAAACCAGAGCAATTAAACAAAAGTCTGTCTGGCTCTTCATTACAATTTCAGTAGGACCATTGCAGGTTAATGGTTACAGCTGAGTCAGGTCTTGGCTGCCCACACTGCCATATAATATACAAATGTCCACATATAAATTAGTGCTATTATTTATAATGTCTTGGAAGAATGAAGTTAAATAATTACATACCTACAGGTAATCATTCCAGAAAAAAGAACATGCAGAAACTAAGATTCCCCCATGTGATCACTTCAGCTACAATTTCACATCAGAAATAACTGCACAAATTCAATACCTTTGAGTGAATTCAAAGGATGGCTTGGCTAAACACAAGGCTCAGGCTGAAAAACAGGGTGACAGGTGATTCTTCTCTCTCCTTTGTGAGGAGATAGAGAGACCCACCCCACACACCAGAGGCTCTTGGTATCCTGTATGTTCCTGTGTTGCTTGTATTAATTCATCCATGCCCTTTTTACTGTGGCAATTAAATGCAAGTATGCAAATTCTAGACAGGTATTTTCAACTCATGACAAAGAAGGGGACCAGGACACAGTGCCAGGAAGGGTAATTCCACACTGCAACACCAGGGCTGTTCTTTGGAATGGAAGATCAGCCACACTGCTCCCTTCTCAGTCTGCTCCACGTTATCACATGGTGGGGGAAAGTCTGCAAGATGATGATGCATTCAGGGAGCAAATCTGGTAATTTTAATAGCTACCAAACTTCAGGTCAAAACAAAAGCCCAGGCCATTAATTATCTCATTCCTTGTAATGAGTCATACATTGTCAGAGTTATACTAAAGCTGAAATGATAAAACAGACTGAAAACCCTGTCAGAAATGATTAGACAAAGCATTATTCACTACTATTACAGGCATTACATTTAAAAAAAAACCCTCACAACTGGTGTGCACAGGATTTAGCCATGTCCATCCACCACAGAAATTAACTGTCATCTGTGAGATCTTCATATCAGAGGGCAGCAGTGGCACCCGGGCTGACAGCCCCCAGCTTTGGATGTCTGGGGTGGGCAGCCACAGGAAAAGAACACAGATCTGGGACTGAGAGCTTATCCTGTGGGGATGGAAGACACTGGTCTCCTGGAAGCACTGTACAATGTAATTGTTTTCAAAGGACAGCTAGAAGACACCATGTTTAGGGATTATGAAGCTATTTAATTGACATTGCAGCAAGTTGGATTTCTAGTAAAATGTTTTGTTACTATGAACTATTAAACTGCCTAGAACAGTTTTGTCGACTGAAAGAACAAATAAATACATTTATAAATAAAAGAGAACAAATATCACCTAGCCAAAAATCATCCTAAGTAAGACTGTGTTCTAACTTAGGGAGTAAGCCTTCATTTAAAATCCTTTAAAGTATAATCCCTTCCCACCACAGCAGGTGACAATGACACTGAGAATCGCCATCTTTCAGGATACTCACCCCGCCATTCCCTGCATCCTCACATGGATGTGAGCAGGCAGGAGTAATTAAATCCTAATTTCACACACAAAAAGGGGCAGCTTCCCAGTTCTGGGAGTCATCTTTTTTCCATCACTAGCTTTGTATAGCTGGTTTCTGGGTTCACACATTTTAGTGGTGCAAAGCGTCACCTCTCGCCAGCCTCAGCACAGCTCCACCTCGTCACTTGGCCCAGATTTTTGTACAGATATTCTAACAGCTTGCTTTGAAAGACCATTTTGAGAGCCTACCAAGCTTAACAAAATAGCCTATTAGAATGTATTTTTAATAATTATATTAATGAATGCAGCCACAAAAAGACTTTTCACAGTACTTGAAAAGCATAATACATTAATTCCCTTTGAACCTGAAAAGCACTGAAGTGATTTGGTACATTTTCAGTTTACCCTTAAATAAAAAATAAAAAATTAAAACAAATTAGGCAATTAACTCTCACAACAGTCACACATGCAGAAAACAGGACACTTACCTTTAAGCAAATAGGTAGGGGGACATGCTTTAGCATAAATAAAGCTGTTTCAAGCAAAGGAAAGCAGATCAATAAAAACTAATTCCTGTCACTTCCAATCAGGGCTAAAAGATGAATGAAACTTAGCAACAGAAAGTATATTCCAATTGAACATACCCTTTATTTTTCCTTCTGTGTTCTTCTTAAATGAACAGATTGTTTTGAAAGCCACGAAGAAAGAGCTATTTATCCACAGCACTATCATAACAGCTGCAGCACAAGCAGCCCCAAATGTCCTGCTAATGGCTCTCACCGGTGTGTAATAGAGACACAGAGGGCAAACACCCTCCACGCCCTAATGGGCCTCAGCTGGATGAGAAAAAGAGCTTCTCCCTACTTAAGTAACATTCAGACCAGGGATTCCCTACAAGAGCTTCTTAAAAAAAGGCACATCTAAGTGTAGAGCTATTTGAGAAGATGTACAAACTGCTGAACGTTTTTTAAGAAAACAGCAGAGTCACCAAACTGAAATGAACATCATTTGTCATCCATTCGGAGTGAATTTGCATCACCAAGCAAGGGTGAAACAGCAGATCTTATCCAGCCATTGAGCTTTCTCCTCTCCTGCAAACTTCTCATTGAGGCTGTACATTAATGCAGGAGAAAAGATTATCAAGTGAAAGAAAGAGAGAGTAATAACACTTCTCCCCAAATAATATCTTTATATAAATATTTTACATAGGTGAACAAAAGCTGATCACTTTTACATGTGCTCAGGTTTATGTTAGTTGTATTGGTTATTTTCATAACCAATGAAAATTGATTAAATCAGAACAGTATTAGCTTAAATCCTGAACAGAAGATATTTAGTAAATATTGACCAATATATAGCTAGGCAAACTTATTTTACTAATAATTATAATTAATAAAGTATTAATTTTTTAAAGTGGTAAGGTGACAGGGATAGAGGAATAATTTTTAACAGGAAGGAGCAGCAGAAGAAATTATGAAATGCTACTATATTCCTGTATTTATATTAATTATTATTTTGATGGCTTTTCTGCCTCTGTTGAAACAGATGGAAGGAAATACAGAAAAGTAAATCATTTCACTGTATTTCCACTTTCCTGTTAGATTTTTTAATCCCTACATTGAACTGCTAAGAAGGGTACTGCATATTATTTGGCAGCCTTTGGAGACTGAAACATGCCACTTGATATTGATGAAACTACCTTTACAGAACATGAGGTGAGTGAATACAAATGCAAGTTTGCAAAGGTGCCCTTTTAGCCACAGAACCTAAATTAAATTTCCAGCAAATCCTTTTAGGGTGGGTCGGCATTCACGTTCTATAAAATGTGGCTCTCGGAATTCAATATAAAAGCTTCCCTTTATAAATCCTATTTATGACTTCCTTCCCCCTTTTTTTTTTCCCTTCCCTTTTTTTTTTTTCCCCTTAATTACAGCAGAGAGGGATTAGTCAGTGTAAGTCTCCAGAGAGCTATATACAAAGCCATCTCTGAAATTAAACTATAAGGAAAATGGCAGAAGGCACTGAGCTCTGGAAACAGGCAAGACAGACTAATCTGAGAAAGCCAGGCAAATTTTCTGGACAACTGTGACTGAATGAGAAAAGGGAAAACTCCAGGAATCTTATCCCTACTTTCATCTTCTTTATCGATTCTCTTCTAAAAGATAAACATCTAAGTTCCACTTTATTACTTACATTAAAATCTATGAATATCACCATTTAATGAAGAATGTAAATTTAAATCAGGGGTTATCTTACATAGAGTGACAATAGTAAAAGCCATTTTTCTGCAGTTCTGTTAACTACATTAATTTGATTTTACACATGCATATATAGCAACCACGAAGCTTTTTTTTTTTTAAAGTGCTATAGAAAAATTACAGGCCTTTTTTTGCTTTTAGGACTCAACCTCTTGGTTGATTTTGAGATTTTGGAGAGAAAAACAGAGAAACTTTGTTTAAACAGGACTTTTCCTGAAGTTGTGTATTCCCTAAAGGAATTTAAAGGAGTAATTGATATAAAGTAGATGGTTTTTTTGGTAGGTTATGGCTAAATTATACAAATGCACATGGTTTAATTTCACAATCTTTGTATTTTGGTCTACTATAGCAAATCAGAGCTTTTCCAGTGGAATGGTGCCCAGCTATAGAAAAATGGTTTTTACATAACTTATGAGAAGAAAACAAATATCCAAAGAGTTGGCTTACACTATTATTATCATATTTGAAGATATTACTTACAGAGTCCTGATCTTTGGCATGTGGTTGAAACTGGTAACAGGAATGCGGGTGATGTTGTTATTATTGAGAGTACTGTCAGGAGAAAAAAAAAAAAGAGACAAGAGAATAACAGATTGATCAATTATTTACATTTCTTCACCAACACATAATTTACAGAAACAAGCTGCTAAAACTCTTGGTAATACATCTGCCAGGCTGCCAGCAGTAAGACACATGCTGACCCACTCCTCAGACAATTTGTGACATTTCACAGAATCATAGACTCATGGAATGGTTTGGGTTGGAAGGGACCTTAAAGCCCATCCAGTGCCACCCCCCTGCCCTGGGCAGGGATGTCGCCCACCAGACCGGGCTGCTCAAAGCCGCCTCCAGCCTGGCCTTGAACCCCTCCAGGGATGGGGCAGCCACAGCTTCTCTGGGCAACCTGGGCCAGCGTCTCACCACCCTCACACCAAAGAATTTCTTCCTCAAATCTCATCTAAATCTCCCCTCCTTCAGTTTAAAACTGTGAAATTAATGAAAGACAGGGTTAGGGCAAAGCGATCAACAGTTGCATAAGAATGGATGAAGGCTACTATTTAGCATGTCTGAGTACCACGGAGTGCAGGAGATGAGTTTTTATCAAATATGGAAACAGATCCAGGCTTCTTGGTTAAGCCACCACTTTGCTTGAAAACCTGGTGCAGCTTGAGCAGAGGAACAACCTAACTCACACAGGGCAATACCAAAGCTTTGCTCTCCCAGTGCCCCCTTTTGCACAAGAAAAGTGCTATTGACTCTCACAGGCTTGTTAACAGCTCACACGGCTCAAACTGCCCTTCTGAAAGCAGACAGATGAAAAGACACATTTTCTCGGGTTTCCTTATGAAAAAATATATAGGTAGTGGAATGGATACTAATAAAACATGATCTGACCCAGGTACATAAGGATTTCTGCTGCTCTATCAAAGCAGAGCTTAAAATGAAAATGATCTCAGCTGCTGGTAGGGACCCCCTTAGCGCTTCTTATGAAAAATGAACTGACTCCATCATCAGCTGAGTGTGCTGTTCCCATTGATGTAGTTCCTAATTATATCAATGACTCTCCAGCAAATTAGAAGCTATAAAGTTTATCAAGATGGCACAGGAAATGGAAAGCATTCCAACAAGGCATAATCGCCACGTTCCAAGTGCACCGAATCTGAGAATAGAGTAGTCCAGTTTGTGATGAGAACTGATGGGGTGGGCAAGGAGTCCAAGCCCCAGCATGGCCAGTCCTACTGCTGCCTGCAGCCACCCATTTGAAATGGGTGGTGACCACAGCCCAGAGCAACCCGGGCGTTACACAGGGACACTGTGCTCCATGGGAGCACTTTGGGGGAAGACAGTGCTTTTGAGACTGTGCAGGTGTTGCTGAAGCAACGTAAAGGCACATTATCCTGCCCTTAACTATTTAGTTGTTCCAGTCTTATGTATTTACATAGGATGTTATTCAAAAGTTCTTGACAAACTTTACAGACGTTAACTAGCCCCCTTGGTCATCTGCCTACTTAAAAAAGTTTTTATAATTCTGCCTATAAATCCCTTGGCAAAACCATCATCTACAACATCAGCAGCTTAATGCTAAATT
>JAOXNG010000042.1:34012563-34025957 GCA_028566535.1 Scolopax minor | reverse complement strand
AAATATACAAACCCACAAAATATACCCAGATTTTGTGTGCCCCGAAAACTAAATCTGCAGAGTGTCCAGAAGACACCCACGTGTTTCATGTGGAACAGAGCTCGTGTCTCCCGATACCCATCACACCAAAACATTCACATCTGTGTTTAACTCTAAGCATGAGAATTTCTTCTCAAAAGGAATATAACTATTAGTTCTCTTAAAATTAGGCATAACTGTTTTTAAGACCTTTCACCTTCCCGTTTATTTCTCTCTGTGTAAAGATGGACATCCTATTTCTTTGCATGTGTAGAGCAAAGTGCTTAAGCAGAGACTGGAGATTTGAGAGTTTAAAGTCTAAATAATGTCTTTTTTCCGAGACAACGTGTTAGCTTAAAGTTTTGAGAAAGCTTCAGGTAAAGCCTTCCAGAAAGGCAAAGACAGGTGTTCAACACACACTTTTATACCTGTGAAGACAAAATAAAAATGCTGTGATGCAGGCTAGGAGCCAGATCACATACTCAAAGTGGGTGAGCTGGGCACGCAGCTCTTCAACACGCAGAACAGACATGCCGAACATTTGTTGAGAAGAACATCTTACCTGAATAAAACGAAACATATGCAGAGGAAATAAAAATTCAACTTTAAAATAAAAGGCAAAAAACCAGTGTTTCAGAACAGGTGGCACACACAGTTCCCTGAGGAAGATGCGACACTGCTCTCATTTCTTCATCCTGCCTTCTGAACGCACACACACGCGGAGCATCGGTACCCGAGACACAGGTCAGCTGCTCCAAGGCTTACAGGTAAATTTAAAAAATGGTCTCAGCCAGCAGAAGCATTTATTCAGTTTTAAATTCCATCTCTATTTGTCAGGGTCCATACCCTTTCCAGAAGATCTCTTTCTCCTCAATATTAACAAACAGGATGTTACGCATGTAATGTAATGCTGAAAAAAGGTCAGACAACGCAAACTCAGATTTAAGACACAATTCTAAAATGGACAAAGTCACTTTTTATAGCTTTGCTTACTCCTGCCTTTTGAAGGAATACAGCACTAAGCTTAGACTTTATCCAAAACTGTCAAGTGATGCAACTGCCTCTGAAGAAAATATGGGTTCTCACACAGAGGAAGTGAGCTCTATATTTGAAAGAGGCTAAAGGATGAACGGAACCACAATACCTGAGCTGTGTGAAATGGCCATACGATACATCTAACACATTAGGAGAGCTACAAGCCATGGCATGAACAAATAAACGCTGCCAAACTTTGAACTTCCAAGGTTTTCCTAAGTTAGATATCTAACTTTTTTTGGGTTAAAGTGTTTGGGTTAGATGCCAAATCTCTCACGCATCAGGCACACAGCACTGGACTTGGGCTCGGTGGGGTTGCCAGGAGGGTTCTTGCTCCAACGCCAGAGAGCTGAGCTCCCAGCCCAGGAAAGCCAGCAGCTCGTGGGTGATTGAATTACCCACTCTGACCTCACCTAAGAGCCTCCAGGGATCCCAGATTTCTGCAACAGGCAATTAGCAATCAGACAATACTGACAGATACAAAGAGCAATACCAGGAGACCTCAGAGAACTGAGCAAAACACATGAGGAAGGAAAATATTGAATACGTCTATGGGATTTCGGTGAAGTGTGACACAATCGCTTATAAAAAATGTGAGAATTTATAAAACCATTTTAAGAAGGAAGACATCCTCATATGGTAGAGTTATAATACAAAATGCCATATGTATTACTATAATCTGACTCTAACCATGGCTCACTCGCCAGTCTTGTTTTTATTAAAAGGCAAGAAAATTATGTGATTAAATGATATGCAACTGATTGATTACTGTCCATCTTTAACACTGATGTTTTAAAGAAAAAAGACTTATAAGCAAATCACATTTGAATGAAATCAGAAATAATGCTGCATCCAAATAGATTTATATCACTGGACAGTCTATGGTTTGGCCAAGACACTCCCTCAACTGTTTCAAACACAATTTCCCCGACTGTATAACTCTGGCTTATCCACTTAGATTGGTACATTATCTATCATACATGAGAGTTAAATTTCAAATAACATTTGGAAGGAATAGAATTTAACAATGTTGATATTCTTTTTCTATTTGAAATAATGCTTTAAATACCAAGGCTTGGAGGTTTTGCTCTGGAATATCTAAGTTATCAAATGCATTTGAGAGACAAAAAGCTCTGGCAACAAAGCTGACGTAATTTTTATCACACTACTAGATTTAAGATTAAAAAAAAAATGTTTTAAAATATTAAAGAATTGAATTCATCCAGGGTAAATTTTTCCACTACTGATGTAATATAATCTTTTACTGACAATAAAAGGTAATATTTAAAACTGTACGTTTACATTTCTAGCAATGTTTCTTCATATTAGAACAACTAACCTGATGCCATATATATGAGCTTTCAATATTTTTTCTGCAACTAGCCATACTCACATTCATGAAGAAGAGATCCTTCAAGCATCAACATTTCTCAATAATGAGCTATAAAAATCAGTGGTTTGTACTTTATTTGTTTCACTGAAGGATTATTCAAACATTACAGAGGCCACTGCAGAGCTCAAGTGTTAATCTGTTTTTTAATTATACTGCAACAGTAGTTTTAATTACTATAACCTCATTATATATTTTGTCCAGAATCTAGTTAAATATTTAAATAAAAGCCCTTATTAACAAGTACTATAATAAATACTTTTCAGGTTTCTTTGTTCCTCACAATTTACATGTTTAGCATAAAAAGAAGTATTAGAATAACTGCTTATTTAAGAAAGTTCTACTGTTAGAGGTATAAAATTACTACTCCTACAGGTACCTACTCTTCTAGATTAAGCAAGAGTCATTTCCTCGTTAATAAAAGACTTACATATTTAACCGTAAGTATCCATATTAAAGATATTGTATTACTTAAGTATTTAAAGGAATTTTCATCAACCATCAGTAAAGTCTTACTATAGAATTGTTGTTAGAGAAGAGTAAGTTTTGTTAATTACATCTCCAAAAGAACACCATTTTGGGCGATATTTTCCCCAAATATTTACCATTTTTTTTCCTAATACAAATTGCTGGGTCTACACCATAACTTTCCTGAAAGTTTATAGCCCAGTACTGAAACTCTTCAATAACCTGTAAGAATTAGAGAGACACTATAACATTTATTGTCCAGCCTCCAAACCAGTCCTTATGTAACTCGGAGAATGTTAACATTTCAAAGGAAAGTGACCCAATACATCCATGTAAAATTTCTCTCCTACCAAACTAAAGTTGTCCTTCTTAAATTCAATTGATAAGGAGGCACCATAATTGGTAATAGATGGTCCTTTGAATGAATTCTGAATTAAATTGAAATACCATAGTTACTTTAAAGTAGCTTTTGATGCAGTTTCCATGTTTGATGTTTACTCTTTATTGAGGCTTTACTAAAATCATTCTATAAGATCTTGCTTGTATTACAAAATTTAAAGAATTGATACATTAAATTCAACATTAAAAAAATTTCCAAGTGGAGTAAATTGGTGGTGCAAAACACAAATGACATATCTGCTGTGACCAAGCTTAAATCTCCTTCTGGGATTCTTACAAGTGTTCCAAAACTCCTTTTCTTTTTGGTTTCCTAAAGATGTGGTTTTGCCAAAAGAGATTGTTGGAGCATTGTGCAGAAAGAGCTCATCTGCCTGACACAACCAGGCACAGTCACATTCTGTGTCTTCAGTTTTCATACCCGACCTGCGTTGCCAGGTTGTTAAATGAGGAGGGAGGGATATCTGATTTGGAGGGGACGAGTTGCTTACAAATAATTACTCGTCAGACTATTCAAAAGTATTAAGTATTTACTCTAAGGTTTTTAATTACATTAATGCACTATTCAAAATGCTGCTGTCAAAAAATAGACATCATATTAGCTTAATACAAAACTTAAGTGACCAATGAATAAGTAGACTCCTCCTGCCTCTTCCCACAAGTATTCATACACACAAAGCCAAGATTTCCTTCCAATATCAGGGGGCTTAGAACAATTTTTTTTTTCTTTTTTTAACTCTCCCTGGTTGCTGATGTAACAAATAGTGCATACCAAGCACAGAAATGGCTGTCTCCATAGCAATTGGGGCAGGTTTTGCAGTTTCCCTAGTTACTCTTGACTGATAACCATCTGTTGTTCTCCTCTGCCATAGCCCCAAAGGGGAAAAGGGGAAGAAATGAGGAAGATAAAACAGGGTTTAGAGAATATGAAAGTTATTTACTATAGTGTTTTTTACATTTTCAGAAGCTTACTTCAATCTTTGTTTTATTTATTGTTATTTTCAGTTGACAAGTATCAAATACCACATGTAAAGAAAAGTTCTAATTCCAAAATATTAATAATCATTCACCTTATGAATAGGAAATCATAGTAAGGAATCACTATGGATTAGGAATAGCGATAGGAAATCGTATCATTAGCAATGTTCCTATGAAATTGTGGAAAATCTGAGACTAAGGCACATAGAAAAAATATGCCAATACTTAATTTAAACAATTAGTAGAAATTTGTAAATCACAAAGAGCATGGGGTAGAGGAGGTGCAGAATGTCAGGTGGAACAGGATCGCTAAGGCACTGTTCCTTTCCAATCCTGACGTGCAATAAGGGCTGGAAGCTGCCTCTACAGGGTTAAGGCCATCACTTCCATCACACCTTGAGCCCCTTTAGAGTGTGCCTGCATGGTGCTGTGGGAGGACACAGGGACAGCGTGCCCATAGGGACCAGGCTCCCTGTGCCCACCGCCCTCCTCCAGGACAGCAGCACCCCAGAACTTGCACCAGAGACATCTCATGACACAGACTATAAGCAAGGTTGATGTTTACATAGGCTCATGTACCATCACGGTGTTACTTACAGGGCACTAATAGTACATAAGTCATGCTTATTTTGAAAGCAAAACAAAGAAGCCTCCACAGGCTGGCTGTTAGGGCAGATCAATATAGCAGCGAGCGCCTGGGGGCTGGGTTCTTTCCTTGGAAATCAGTCTGTGTGTACGTTCTGTGTAGTAACAAATTTATTGCAGAACCAAAACCTTAAAAAAGAAACACACAGAATGCTTCACCCCTTAATATTATAATTTACATAAGCTGTCAGTTGCCAAAGACATTACTTGTTTAGAGCTTCCAGTATTTCTAAAGCACGGCTTCAGTAGGCCAGAAGACTGCAAGAAACTCTAGAGAGTGAGGCAAGAAGGCAGGTTATTGTTCTGCTGGTTCTTCTCCTTAAGGTCAGGAGATGTTCTGGATACAGGTGACATTTATGTTGCCCCAAAGACACCTCCCAGGGGTGTCCCCTGCTCCTGCCAGCAGGAGCCCAGGCAGCACAGGGCTATGGGGATGAGGGGCTAAAGGTGCCCACAGGTACAGCTGGAGTAAAGGGTGGGATGGGACATTGATCAATGGTGGGTTTGGCAGTGTTAGGTTGATGGTTGGACTCAATATATTAAAGGTCCCTTCCAAACTTAGACAATTCTATGATTCTGTGGTGCTTATTTAACAGGGTTGCTCAGCAAAAATTGTATTAATTCTGATGTCTCGTTGTTTACACTTTTTTATTATTAATAATTTACTAAATTCAGCTTTGAGAGGAAAACTAGGGCTCTCAAGCCTTGAAGAGGCTTAGGCTTTTTCAGCAAACATGAAAAATACATGACGAGATAGAGGCTGTGGCAGAGAGTAAATGCAATGGAGCTCGGCAATTAAGCGAAGGTAAACGCGCCCAGGGGCCAGAGACCAGGAGCAGCTCCTGACAGAGTTAGGGAGATGACAGAGCAAAAAGGAATCTGGACATTCGATCTCCAGACATCTGTCCCCTTTGAAATCCCATCTTACATTAGATTAATTCTATCACCCGCAGTCATACAATGACTTGATAGATGTTTCTATCTCGTAAGAGAAAAATTAGGAGGAAATAATATCAAAACAGCAAATGTTGCGATTAAAGTCACAGCAGTGTCAATTTTGTTACGTAGGTGGGAAATTTGGGAAAACCAGTAGATATTATTGGGTTTTGGTGACTTTTTTTTTTTTAAATTAGAAAATTCTTATTATTACCTAGTGGATGAAGACCCAAACAATTAACATCTTACACTTATGTAGCATCTTTGTATAGCACAACAGTAAATTTTTCAATCAGCTCCTGGTTTATCACAATGTTTAAAAAAAACCAAACAAACAAATAAAAATAGCCAGTTAATGCTAGAGAGGGAAGAGCAGTTTTAACTATTTCAGTGCCCCATTTTGGTTTGGGGCGTTTTATTTTGGTTTTTTTTCTCAGTTGGATTCAGCTCCTTAACACCCGAGAAAATGCTAAAATAATAACTGAACCCCACAACCTCTGGAGCATAGTTAACAAACACTACATATTTCAATATGCTGCATTAGTTTTAAATCACTCTGGTAACAGGCTTCCAGTTCTGATCCTGCTTAGCACAGGCTCACAAGCCTTTCTACAGGGTTCCAAAGAGCAGCCCCTTTCAGCTTTAATTCAGCTGTGGGCTCTGATTTTAAGATGAGTAAGTGGTGCTCCAGATGATGAAAGGTGTGTGGGGGGGTTCTGCTTCCAAGGTTTTTTTGTTTGGCTTTAGCCTTTTTCTCTTATAGTGATCTGGCAACAGCACCTTGCCTTTGAGACATGAAATTTAAATTATTCCAGTAATTTCCACTGTAAAATTGGCCACTGAAAAATAACCAATGAAAAATAAGTGTTTTCAATTACTTTAAGACAAGGAGCATTTTGACTTAGCTACGGCTTTCGCTTGTTCTCTGCCTTCCTATCTGGGCATTACCAAAGTTAGAGATTTTGATTTTATCGTCCAAATGCTCCTAAATGGCTGAGGTCCACACACAGCTCCAAAATCTGACCCCTCACTCTGATTACACATTTCTCTGCTTTGCAGGTATGTGACTTCTCAGGCCTGCTGAAAAAGAGCAGCAGACCCACGTACATCATCTACCTATGCTCCTAAAACTATTGCCCTCTTACTCATATAAAACAAGGCCAGGGAGGAATACTATAACAATAACCAATTTGTTTTCCAGTCATTGCTTCAATGCACTTGCTCTGTCCTGATCCTCTGTTTTTACAGTCTTGATATCTGTCATTTCTTAGCATCACATCTCATTTTTTAAGTCAGACCTGTGGTTGACTTGTAATCAATACTAGATAAGCATATGGACAAGTTTAGATGAGTCAGTGCGAAGGGCAGGAGAAAGAATTTATCTTCAAGCTTCTGAGCTTTTAAGGCATTTACATCAAACTTCATTCTCACTACTTTAGGCAATGAATTCAAGTTCCACATCCAAATTCCCACTGGAATGACTTCTTATGATTACAGCTCTGACTCTATACTTCATTGCCTCTAATTTGCTTGTTCTCCTATGTGATTTCCAAGAAATAAGTTAACCTAACATGTGCTTTGGATTTCCATATTACCTGTTTATGCTACAAACACTTTGACAAAAGGGTGAGCTCTTCCTGTACACCTTTGTATATATATATAGAAAGATAGATATTTGTACTAAATTCATAAAAATAGTATTCTGTAAATCTCTGGGCATTTTATGTGCCTATGTATCTAACTTAAGCAGTTAGACAGATACATTTGTTTACTCCTATAAGTACATATATAAGTACTTATTATGCGAGTAAGCAAATAGCCATTTTGTTATTGTTACAAAATGGGGGATCCTCAGCAAACACTCCAGGGTGTAAAAAAGAAAACAAATATTTCCAAACTAGAGAGGATTCTGCAGTGAAAAAGCAGTGACTGAGTGTGATTCCAGGGCCGAAGCATTACCAAAGTCCACTCACAGACATGAAATGTTTGTTAGGCAGCGATATATGAATCTGAAGAGGCATCCATCTTCCTCCAGTAATCATCCAAACTCAAGCTAATAATCTCATGATATAGTTCAAAAAGAACATGTCACACAAGTTATGCCTCCGTGACTTGTGTCCTCCTCTGCAATCCACTCTTTTGCCCAAGTCTACACCATTTCTGGAACAGTTGCAAAACTCACCTACATTGTCAGTGAAACACCCACTCAACACTAACAAATAAGCCCAAAACACTTAACAGGGCATCTACTGAACAAGAAGGGTTAGGAAAGAATAACTAGTTTCTAAACAAGAAAAAAAAATCACTTTAAAGAAAAGTCAATCAAATGAAAACCCAGAAAAGATGGTAGGAAAGGAAAGCAAATAAAAGACCTGACATAATAAATGGGAACAAAAATAATGCTGCTCTTGGTCATCTCGGGACCTAGTAATTACATCGATTTTGAAATACTTTGAAAAGTGCAATGGAAATACACACAGCAAACTGGATCACAGTCGACAAGAAAAGCCATTTTGTTTTATTGTTTTCAAGCCAGCCAAATTCATGTCATCTGTGAAATGTTTATCACCCAGGGTAAGGACAGCAATTCATCCTGCAGATTTATGTTTACAAGCATTTTGGAACAAATGTTCCTATTTGAACACCCATATGAACCATAAGCATCCAGTATGTTTGGATCACTACATTCAGTTGTTGTTAGCAGATCTTTAACTTTCTGAACAATGTTTTACCAAACCAATGTGGTACTACTATACATCCTGCAGGAACAGGGCACAGAGCATATGTGATAACTCTTCCACATACGCACCAGGAAGTGCTTCTTTCCACCTAACATGAAACCACAGGTCTTTTTCTTTTAATTCCTAAAAGCAAGTGGCATCCATCTATTTTTGGCATTTACATGATTGCTGGAGTATTTGAGTCCCTCACCCTTTAATATATTTATTCATCCGCCCCGCAGATGCACAGCTGTCAGCAGCATAAGGTGGTTTTACAAAATTCCAGGAACTGAACACAACACTTCCAGTTCTACTAACCCACATCATTTCTAAATTTTCTTCCCCGGCCTCCGGACATGTAAACTCAGAACACAGAACAGGGAGAGTTTATATCAAAAGGGCTGAACATCGTTCACTACAATAGACAGTTATTAATAATGTTACTATTTTACAAATCAGATTTACAAAAATGATAGAGGTAAAACGTGTAACAGCAGTAACATTTTACTAAAAAGCAGTACTTGAAAGTAAAAATATCATCAAAAATCCTATTGATATCTGACAGCAACATGTAAATTTAGTTCTTGGGTAGAATTTAAAAGCAGCCTAACAGGTGCTGAAATCTGCCTTTCAGCTTTCCTTCTGGATCACTACTCACTTGGAGACATTACCTCCTAGACAAGGAATAACTTCACCCTGGCTCTGAAACTTCACAGTTTAGAAACCCCAATTCCAAGGGAAACCATAATTTCCAAAACGACACAAGCTGCAGAAACAGAACGAAAGGTCACCTCCAAAGGGCTTTATTCCATCTTGCAGGAAACTCAAGTAACTTAAAACTCTGTATTTATCTATAACTGCAAGACTTGTAATGAACAGAAATACAAGAGAATTATTCAATTTAAACCTAGTAAAGACAGCATCATGAAGCAACTGCATCCCTAATTTACAGAGAAAAAAACAGATATATAGAGAAGATGGATTATTATTAGAAATATGGTTAGTATTAACTAATTTTATACCTTACATTTAATATCAACAGTAAATATTGCAGAGGCAGATTTATATACAGGTTTTCCTACAAGTCATAGGCTTCAATAGCTTTCTCTGCAAAGTGCTATGGTTTTGGGTTTTTTTTTATTTTTTTAAGAAAAATATATCATTTTTAAGTTAATAACATCAACCTTCAGGACATCTTAGATATTGTAATTTCTTAAATATAAATGATTACATGTCTAAACTGTTCATTCACATTTACTTACTAGCAACTGAATAATGATTCTACAAGCCTTACAAAATTGAAGCCATTAATAAGGAATCTTAAAAGTTAACTTAATCCATATGACTTTGAAACTTTCTTGTTAGGTGGTGGGTTTTTTATTACTATTTTTCCTGACACTAATCCATAAATATATTCACAGCAGAGACAGCTGCTTCCTCTGCCAGGATTGTCATAACAAAAAGGCAATCGTGCAAGAAAACTTTTACTCCCCAGTAGGATTAGGCAGCAAGTTTGGATCAAGAGAGCATCTCTGTTACCTTGCCTGACCCTTTAAACATAAACTCAAATATCTAATTCATATTGAAATAGGACAGCACTTAAATAAAATGGCCAGAGAAAAGCCCTGCCTTAAGGTTTTCTTTCTTGCAATCAAAGCAACAAATCTTTTGTAAGTAGGTAAAGAGGATACCTGCACAATTGGCTTCACAGTGTATTTCTCCCATCCTTATCAGTCACTCTCCTGAAAGCGATGCTTGCCTAACTTATTGCCAAGAGCTTGCTGCTTATATCCCCCCCATGCTCCCCCCTGCCTGAAAATTAACCCTTAATTATACTTTCCAGCTGCTCCACAAGAAGCAAGAGAGCCACATCTTTGAAAAGGAATGTAATCTGAAGGCAGAGAGCTAAAAGCCAAAACAAAACCACAACCATCAACCTCCCCCCTCCAAACCGGTTCAGAGCCCCCTTATTCAGTGGCTGATTCCAGGCAAACCACTTGACCTCCTTACAGCCCTCAGCTTCCTTATAAAACTGGTTTTAAAAGCAGGACCTAATCAATAGCTGATGCTGCATATGACCTGAGCCTAAGCATAAATTAAATACAAAATAAAGCAGGTTCAAGGGTGAAACTCATGTACGGGGCTACTGAGGGGTCACAAAAATGTAGAAGAAAAAAAAAAAGAAAAAAAATAATCAATCTCATTTTTACAGCTCATTTTCACACCAGAAAGATACATTTTCCACCACACATCATGATGAGCAATTCTGAATGTGTATGAAAAAGCCTAATGTTTTGCTGCACTGAGAAGCAGACTGGATGCAGTGACTCGCATGGTGTGCACCTGGAAATGCAGCAAGAGCTGCTTACGGGGCTCTTCATGCAAACCCCATGCCTTAAATCTTGTGTACCACGTCACAGTTTTATAGAGCTCGTTAGCTTATCTTCTTAAATGAGTTAAATTCTGGATTCGGGGCTGTTTCTTTTTGGAAAAGCATCATTTTGTATTCCAGTATTAACTGTCATGATTTATAAGCAACTTCTGATTGACAGGATATCAAGGCAGAATTATATATGGAAATAATCTTGATCATCCTTGAAAGTCTCATGTTCCATCAGAAGAACAATTAAAAAAACCTCACTTTCCTTAGTAAAACAAGAGAAAGGAAGAATTCTAAGTGTGAGAATAGCAGCTATGTATGTATATTATCACAGCGATAAAGTACTACTGTTCAATGATTTGGAAAAATAACTCGAAATAGAGCTTTAAAAAAACCCACAAAAGACTGGAGCAGAGGTTACTTCCACATGAAGACAGAATTCTCTCATTAGTTTCTTTGACATTTATGGGACTACCAAAGGCTAAACAAAAGCAAAATTAGATCCCACAGGCTTTTGGTAGTAAAAAAAGTAGAGGAAAATGATATTCGGTAGCAGAAATCAGTTGTACAAATGAGACCATCATCTAGCGGCCCTTTGAAAACGCTGCCATCTCACATTCGCCCCGTGACACCCAGTCTTAAACAAAAGCATTTTTATTCTTGCCTGCCTCAAAGCTATTTTAGTAAAGACATTCTCCAATTTACACCTAGATAATGAACTTTACAGTATTTCTATTAATCTTGTAAGAGATATTTGAGTGCCTGAGGATTCCCTCTGTGCATCACTTAGGGTTAGATCCTTATTTTACACTGGAAGAAAACACTGCCAATCCAAGCACAATTACTATTTTTTAAAATAAAAGAAATTAGCATCTTCCATAGGATCTTCTTAATATGATCTGAGCTTCTTTTGAGGAAATTTTCAAATGATGCAGCAATTTAGCTGTTTAAAAGGACTGTATAACATCCCTTGCTGTATAAACACAGTGAACAAATGATCATATAAAACCAATTTATGATGAGAAGACTGTAAAATACAATTATACCATTACAATTTAATTCTTTTTTTTCTTCCAAAAATGTTTTCTTTTTAAAGCATAACAATTCTGGATTGAACTGAATTGCAGGTGGCTTCGTTTTCCTACAGCCACTTTATCTCATTGAGTCACTCAACTGCAAGACAGCGAAGCCATAGAACAGGCTGAATGAAAAACATAATCATTCTCTTCTGTGCTCTAAATGTGGCAAGAAACTACACAGGCTTTGTTGTTGTCATCATTTTAAATATCCTGTTCCGTTCATGCCACTCTGCAGTGGAGGCTGCAGTGGAGTTGAGGGCTGACAACAGCCAAGCTGAGGTGGGGTCAAGAAGGGGAGACATCCATCTTCTCCTGTGGTCAAGGAAGAGCAGTGCAGGAAATCTAGTGCCCCAATCAATTACTGAAATTAATTTTTGAGCCTAAATCACCGCCTTCACTGGATGAAACAAGAATTCGTTTTACTTACCTGTTTTGCACCAGTGTTTTCATTGTTTTTTTTAAACAAAGTTAGAATAAAAATAGTAATAGTGTTAGCCAGAAAAAGTGATGCAGTGTTAACAAAGAACCGAGGAAAGGTACCTTAAAAGGTACAACAAATCCAGGAATATCAGTGTCTATTTACAAAATGAAAGAGCAAAACTTAATCCCAGTGAAATGGTAAAACAACCCAAGACTCCAGAGACCCACAGTATCTCTGTTGACAGCTGAAAAGCACCTTGGCTCTTCAGAAGTGACAGTGAGCAGCAAGTCAGCACCCCCTGCAGATCCTTTCACTGGAGGACCATTTGCACAGAAATGGTCCTGGCCTGATCCATCCCGTGGCCAAGCCTGGCATTGCCATGGAAGGAGCAGGCACTGCCCAGCTCCTGCTCTCCCACCACAGTTCCCTTTTTTCACACTTACTTAAAAGCCATGTATTGCACTGACTGAAGAGATGAGCTGAAACACAGGAGGAGAGGAGAAAAAGGGAAAAAAAAGATAATGAAAAAAAAAAAAAAAGACAACAAGCTATGGTTTTAACTTTGTCCAGCTGCAAAGGTCAAAAGGAGAAGGGAAACTTTGTTCTGCTGGTGGACAGTATTTACAACCCCCACTTATTCCTGGAGTCTGCACTAAAATGGTATTGCTATGCTGTTTTGGCTAGAGACTGCACACGCTGACCCCTCCGTGCCCAGCACAGCACCGGAATAATTCCACACAAAAGGTTTGCATTAAATGTAATGAAGCAAATGACAAAATCAATAAACCTGGAATGGTGTGGCTATCATAAAAATGATGTAAATTCAGAGTTCACAGTGGTTATGAAGCTATTTAGAATGATAATTAAAACCAGTACTATTTTTTTTTCCAGAATAAAAGCCTTTTGACAATCATAGATGAACACCACA
>JAOXNG010000042.1:33951483-33962059 GCA_028566535.1 Scolopax minor | reverse complement strand
AATAAATTTAAATAATTGTTCGACCGATCAAATGGATCGAAAATTTTAAAAGAAGAGAAGAGAAGGAGATATATTAAATATATCTCCATATATTAAATTAATATCTCCATATATTAAATATATCTCCATATATTAAATTAATTTAATACCCCTTAGTGGAATAATACAAGTTTTCCTTATGAATCAGTACAGTCTTACAATAAAATATGAAAACGGGATAGAAAATCTCAAGTCCCAAGTAATCCAAACAGGGAGCTGAACACTGGAAAAGCAGTTTATTTCCAACACCCACCAGATCCTTGAAAGAACCTCTGTGCGTTGGCAAAGGGGAGAATGAAAAGCAACAGCAACACAGAGAAGTACAGCTCCGTGGCTGTTCTTCGACCAAGGACATGCACTGCTACAGCACTCACTGCAAACACAAAGATATGGATTCACCCCTCTCCTGAGAGCACCGTAAATTGGAAAGCACCGTTGTAGTGATCTCTATTATACACACACAATTTTCTCAACATACCTAACAGTTGGCAATGTGCTTACTTTGCCATTTCAATTGACTTTGTAATTGCCTGAACATGAAAGAAAAGCGAGTACAGAGTCCAATGGTTTGTTCAGTCATCATCACTTTACCTTACTACTTCTCGTAATTTCTTTCTTCGGCATCTCATATAATGGAAGAGATTTTGCAAAAACTGCAGCCCCAGTCTAGCACAAAAGCTGTTTTCTCAGAGTTCAAAAGAGCATGAATACTTAATTAAAATGAAAGAGGGGCTCTGCTTTCTCAGCTTGGTGAAGAGGGTGAAACCGGAGGCGTTCCATATCTACTCTCATTTTGAGAGATGACAAGCAGCCCCCCAGGGGCTCTCTGAAACACGGGGCTCCTCACGTGGGGAGTGCCTGGGGGGTTGCCTGGGAGATAACAATGGATATATGCATTTTGTGGGTGTTCTGATTCCAAGAGCTCTTTGACCAGTTCCACACGCTGAGCGTCACCTCCTGCCTTCTGGCTCCGATAACGTAACGCTCGCTGCAGAGAAGCACTCTGCCTGTCACTGCTACAGCCGGGGATTGCTGTTGAAATCCAACAGGCCCAAATCATACAAAACACTTAGATGGTTATTATAAATCTTATACGGCAAAACATGCTTTCCATCATGTGTCTGTGAAAGCTCTCCCAAACTCTTCAGTGAGAATCTTAATCCGTCTCTCAAACATAAAAACTGCTCTGTGTGCTCCCTTGGGAAAAAGGACCATATTTGTCCTTGTCTTTTGCTTTTTTTCCCACTTTAAAGGAGACATATTTTCAAAAATCCAATGGATTTTTGGATCCTACAAGAGCCAGAAGATGGATGGGCTAGCTACTATTTTTACTCACATGAAAGTCCTGTGCCTCTAACATGCTATGCTCACAAGTCACTTCCATGAGCAGCATCAAAAATCAGAAAAAATCACACTACAACAATTTTTACTTTGGCATTAACTTACACATACAGTTTACACACAAAAAGGTTTCAAAAATATTTCATAAGTAGCTCCTCATCTATTAACTAAAATGTTTAATGCCACCACGCTTTTCTGTCATCTTTCCATTTTTGACATTTTCTAGAAATTTAATTTGTCACAACCAGTACTTTTCTGTGCAAAGGAAGGGACACATTTTAGTAACAAGCAACCAATAAACCTTCCACCTACCCAAATTTCTGCTTTCCTTAACAATACAAAATGCTCATGTTAAGATGCATTTGATAGCTTGCTAAAAAAATATGTTTTTAAAGTTATAAAAACTGCCCTGCAAAATAATCAGCTTGCAAAAGCAAATCTTTCAGTTTTAATATATATTAATATATCCTGCCCTGTTGTAATTTCTGTTATCTAAAACAGTCTGTGCTGCTCAGAAAATCTCTCAAAAAGAAGCAAAAGAGGAGTTAGTACAACTATAAACATTTATTTCATGGGAACCCATGCAGTACTCTTAATATTCATTAAACTGGACAGCTGGAGATACAAGCAAGAGTTCTGAGTCTGCACTCCTTGCCTTACTCAGACTTGGATTCTGTTAATCTTAATTACTTAATTGATGATAGTTAAAGCTAAAGTGTTGGTTAGAGTGAAAACTCAGATGTTTCATGAATCCTATATCATAATGTTGTCCTTGGGTTTTAAAGGGAAAAAATGATTTGGAGATTTCACTTTCAGCCTAAGTTTTCAAATACCCAAGAAGCTTTGATTTCATCCTATCAGAAAATTCTGTGCTACTCTTTTTACTCAGATGAACAGGGAGATCCCTGCTTACCAAAGGCAACCCCTTTCAAGATGAGGACTTCTGTTTATACTGTTACTACAGTATAAATACTTTTCATAATATTTAGTATAAATACTATAATTAGCAGCCAAGTTAATAAGTGCTATTTGTTAAAAGTCTAATTATTAAGAAGATCAGCTGAACTAAAATCTGGTGGAAAGTACATTTCCATAGTGTTCCAATAAAGAGTCTCTTTTCCCAACATTCATAGCTTAAGAATTTTCCCAATATTGCAATTTTATCCCCTTTAGCAATATTGCAAAGGGTAGAAGAGGGCACAAAGCATCATTTTGCAACTGCCACATAATTCTTGAGCGCTATCACTCCCTTCCACCCAACTTCATTCTGTTCTAGTGTTAAAGATGAAAACCATTCATTATCACCTGTATCATCCTGGTTCAGCATATCAATAATGTTTTAAGTGACACAAATGCATGTAGGCAAAAAGCTGGATTTGTTTCCACTTATGCTGACACATAAATCTTTAAGGTCTTCTTCTCATTATTACTCCTAGGACAAAGAAAACTAGAAGATTGATTGGGATGTATCTTTAGTGAGTATTACTTGATGAGAAAGCACTAAACTCTATTTAAATCTTCACATCAGGTGGAGCAGCCCCTCCAAGCAGAATGACTGCGGGTCAGGCCATGGTGGGGCACTTTCCTCGGTGGTTGGAGATACACTTTAAAACTTGCTCGGTCAAAGGCAGGTATGATGAGCATGTCCCACTCCCTACATGAGGGCCCTGAGAACTGGACTTTAGCTTAAAAAAGAAGGACTCATCTGAAAAATTCTACTGAAATGAAGTCAAACTCTCAAGTACTTCCAAATGCCTGAATAAAGCTGGTGACTGAAAAGGCACTGTGGTGGCATATTGACATTTGCTGGAACAACTCTACACAAGACACTGTTGGAGCCAATCCAAGGAAGCTGTGTATGACTGGTCATCTATAAGCTTTGTAAGGTGAAAGTCACTCACCTTATAAAGATGTTTTTCCATAGACCAGTTGACAGAGTAATGTGACTATGTGTGATTAACATATTTAACAGAAAATTAAGTTTCATATTAAATTATAAAATAATAGATTTGTAATTATATTATTTAGCGGCTACATGAATAACCTGTTGTGCTGCAAGAATATGCAATCTATGTAATGTGTTTAGTCTTCACATATAGCACCTGAAGAAATAATTTACACAATACCACCTAATAAAAGACACATTAAATGGTCAGCAAAAGACACATTAAGTTTAGTACTTTCCAGTATCACAGATGGGTTTTTTTTTTTTTTATCTGTCTGGATACTAAGAATTCATCAGGTAAATAGAATTTAGTACTGTTTGAAATGGGTAGGATTTGTCAATAAAGCAATCCACCTCATCTTGGAGCAACACTGGGCCCAGGTACTCTCAGGGAAATGAAAAGACAGAGCACGATACTAAACGTCAGAAGGAACATGGTGAAGGAAATTATAAATTCTGTCAGTGAATCAAGTAACAGCCTTGGAGATCAGCACCATTAGCCTCTTTTTTTCAGTATTCATCTGTGTATTATTGACCTGAGAAAGATTAGTATGAGCAAGGAGTTTAGGCACAGCATCAAAAGCAAGCTGCCAATACAGCACTGACTATCCCAGCTGATTAATGCAAACACTATATATGAGCTACAGAAAAATCAGATTGGTCACAGGAAAAGGCTGAAGATACAAGGCTCTCACCATATCAACACAACAGGCTCACAAACATCACAAGAAAGGTTTTATTACTGTAATGGAACTAACTTGATATTTACAAGGGGCTACACCACTGAATCACCTGTTCTCTTGTTAAGCATGCTGGAAATGTAAAACAGAAATAAATAATGAGGGTGTCAGACATTCAGCTGGAGGTACAGGAACAGGCTGGTAATTGTGCAAACATCTGAACTGACCCGGAACAAGAGACAGCAAAACAAAAGGTATTATTACAAATTGCGAAACATGGTCTGCTGGATTAAAAACTGAAACTGTTATAGCGAGAAATTCAAGTAACTATTAATAAAATAGTTAGCTTGATCATATTAAAATCCACTGCAGCTTGCTCATTAACAGCCAGCGGGTCTAGTTATTTAATAGTGTGGCCCTGCCTATTTGTCATGCATAGAAGTATATCATTTATTTTATTGCCTCTTAACTGTCTTAAGGATGGGACGCAAAAATTTACTGAATAGTTTATGTCATTCTCAAAAAATTTCCTATGTCTTAAGAACCAGAATCGTGAAGTTTTCTATATGATGGAACATTATTCTCAATCTGTGCCAAGTTTAAAAATATATTAAATGAAAGCTCTTAGTATAAAATATACAAAATGATGCCTCAAAGAAGCAAGTCTTAGTCTTGATCAAATCTATCGAGTATTCTCTGTTATTTTAAGTAAAATGAAGATGTGTCTCCTAAAGTACTTAGATGCTTCTGGGATGCTTCAAAATTTGAAGGAAAATCTTTACAAACTGTGTAAATACATTGCAGATCCCTTTGACACCTCACAATCAAAACACTTTTACTTCCAAAAATACCCCAAAATTCCCTCATCTAAAAAAATTTTTGAATGCCTTAATTCAGTGCTTAGCAATAACAGAAAAGTTTTACGAATATGAAACTGCTGAGATACCAAAAAAGAATTAAACAAAATTCTCAATAATAAAAAGTTACTTGATTAATTTCTTTGATTTCAGCATTTCAATTTAAAAGTCTTTACTCTTCCAACCAGTTTTGATTTCACATAAACAGTAGACTGTTAGATTGCCCTTTAACTTCATTTCTTTATACCACTCTGTGAGCTTCCAGTGAAATCTCATTAGAGATGGATTTGCCACCAGTGCAATATGGCTCAAACATTCAGCCATATTTACTGCTGAATATTCAATACTGCACAGCAGTATTATATTTTGAATATTTTGCATATTTTACTGCACAGCATATTTAATACAAAAGCCACCCTATTAAGCCAGATTAAAACACGTACATATCCACTAGATTTCATGGCAAATCTGCTTTAAGACCTGCAGCAAAACCAGCAATGGAGTGAAACATAGGACGGTTTTAGAACATGCTTTAATGACTCCCCAGAAAGTAGCCTTCTGCACACCCCTGGGTGAGGCTGGGCAGGCTGAGAGGATACCAGTGAGACAAAAGGCATCTTCCCTACTCGTTCATTACTTTGAAAGTTAGGGAAGAGATGAATATAAAATTACTTCATTACTAATAAAAAGAAAGGAGAGGAAAAAAAAAAAAGGAGGAGGATTTCAAATGCACACAATTATATTCCAGTTTGAGACAAACAAAAATTTAAAAAGTTACAGAAAAATAGCCCACAGTGTCGTAATGCAAAATACTGCAGTCATTTATGCTGGGAACCAGTAAGACCAAGTACCATATTATTATATAGGAGTCCACAGTCCCTAAAGCCTACTTTCACTGGTGGAAAAAGTTATTTTCCACACATTTACAGAACATACAGCATACCAATAGCCACAAAATGCTGCCATGCAGGTTGTTCATCTAATGAATATGTTAATCTTATGAATGAACATATGAATAATGTTAATCTTATTTTAATAAATAAATAAATAAAATCCTCATGGAGATGGGAAGTCTACCCAAAAGTAGACAGGAAATTAACTGATACATCCGAGTTGACATTCTGCACCAGCAATTACTAATAACGACCACCTTTTCCTTGCAGAGTACTGCTGGCCAGTGAGGAGCAGAGCAAGTTTCCCTCCAGGCTTAAATCTTTACCCAATTTGCCCCTCACCCAGCAGCAGGGCTGCTATATCCCCCTTGACTATCCTATCACACAGCCCCAAGACGATAAAAATAAGATTACCTGCTCAAATCAGCCAGAATGTTTTATGACTTGGGGTGGGGATGAAGGAGGCCTTTACCAAATCTCTGGCCCAGGAGCAGGAGGGATAGTCATCCTTGTAGTTGCATCTTGACAACAGCCTATTTTTTAAACAAGCACAAAACCATGTGCTGCTCTTCAGGTGAAAAGATCCTGCTCCGAATTCTTTATAATCCACAGTCTTGACAAATCCAAATACTGTGGTCCAAGACAGCATTTTATAATTTATACTTGGAATAATAAAAGGTACTGTATGTTTTTCAGAAGAGAGGATTATAAAAAAATGTATAAAAATCACATTCTATATTCAGAAGATAACAAATAGAATTCAGACTTTATGCCACAACAAGCTCACTCCATTAAATAAATCCTTGAACTAAACCACTCCTGGAAACACTGCTCTCTTGAATAAGTGTAAGGTAATACTTTGTGTTTGCATGCAGAAGTGATATTTTCCTATTGGCAACAATACTACTGTAGAATTTTAAATTATTTTTTTAGAAAGCATTTTCAAAGGGTGTGTTCTTTTGAAAAGTTATTTTTCTAAAAGCTGAAGGTTGTATCTGTTCAGCTTTAAATCATATCCAAGCCAAAAGAAATGCAGAAAAATATGAAGATTAGAGAATGGTAAGAACTCATTCTACTTCCAATTGCTTTTTGTGATAAAGCTAAAATGTAATTCAGCAGGTGATATGATTCACACTTCAGAATCAAGGAGCTCCTTTTAACACAAGGATAATCTTTCACATTTGGCAAGAGATTAAAACAAAATTAGTTTTTGGTATCAACTACAAAGACTGACAATATATAACTGTGCATCAAAGATAAATACAGTTCTCATAAGAACAAAAATACCCTACAAAAAGATATATGTATTAATGAATATTTTTTATTTTGCATCTAACAAAACATCTGATCATTAACTATAACATTACATATCTGATATCCTGTGATCAAAGCTCTGAACATGACAAAAACTAAGTGTCCCAAGTGAAAAACTGAAACTTTTCTCTCACTTTTCATTCCAAAGTTCATGCCAAAGTTTTCTAGTGTGCTTTTAAAAGAAAAAAATTAAATACCATTTGTCACAATATTGTACATACTGAAACTGTATTGTACTTACTGAAAACTAAAGTGGCATGCAAAGAGGATAAAAAGGAAAAAGAATAATCTTATTTTCATGCCACTAGATTAAGGTTGATACAGATGGTTTTGATCCTGCTCTTGCAAACTTAACTAAAAAGCATCATTGCTTTGAGGAATTAACTCGTACTGCACATGGGAGAAATGCAATGTGCACGTGGGCTTAGACCCCACAATGCAGGTCCCTCAGAGTTGAAAGACACAGAAAGTAACTAGGAGAAAAAGAATGGCTTTATAAAAAATTGCTCTAAACTTCAGAGCAAACATAGCATTAAATAAAAATGCAAAAGGATGAGAGCGTGGGATACTGCTCCTTTAAAACAGGATACGAAAGCTGCTTGTACCTACATGCTACTTGGGGCTGGTAATTTCAACATGAATATTAATTTACATTTTGAGACAAAATATACAAGGAATCCCAAATAGCTCCATAATGACTGATTTTTATCACTACATACTAAAATAGGAAACTTCCTAACACATGAAATGCATTTATGCAGTCCTTAAATAATAAGGTTTGCACACAGTGTCTGGGCAAAACCGTGCAAATGAATCCCATTGTAAGATTAGATGCCCTGTCTTAATCTCCCATAGCTGGGAAGTGCTGTGGGCACCCTGCCTGACACACTTTGCTGTCGTGCTAACTGAAAGTTAGACATGGAGGCAAAAAAGGTCACGCATAAGAATTTACTAGTATCAGTCTGCAGATGAAATCACCAACACCCAGTCAGGCTCATTACCCTGCAGAGCTCTAATGTCATTTTTTAATTCTTAATATAATTTTTAGGAAGTGAATAAAGTCCTTTAATTTCTCTGTTTTATGCCTATGCAGTTTTAGTTTATGTTAAAAAGACTGGAGCTTAAAAGTTTGAAATGAGAAGATATACTGCTCACACTGCAAATTAAATGAGTATGCTATTTCCGAGTTTCAGCAGAAATTAAATTTTAGAGCAAAGCTTGTGAGTAATTCTAGTTAACATCAAAACATTAACATCATATATGCATGGTTCAGTATAAGCATCCAACCAAAGAGCAACTAAAAATATTGCACAAAGTAATTTCAGCATGTTCATTTCCTCATAAAAATATTTTAACATCAAATCAATATTGCTTACAAGTTGAAGTTATTCAGACTGAGCACAGAATTCAGGAAGATGTGACCTTCCTCAGTTTTAGCTTGTTTTCATGTTGCCTTGGACAACGTACCACCTATGCCTTAGTTTAATCCTTCTCTAATAATGATCACCCACATCAATCACAAGTACCATGTGTCATACAGAGATGCTGTAAATACAGACTAACAAATGACAATACACTTGAAAAGACACAGAAGTATCATCAGTTTATGTAAAAAGTTAATGCTATAGTATCAGGGCAATAAAACACATTATTATTCTTAATTAGAGCAGAAAATATTCAGTGTTGAGGTAAGAAGTGTTTATTGTAAAGATATAAAAGTTGAGGATAAGTGCAGAAGTACCTGGAATTCTGAGACCTCCCGAAAACAGTTTTTCTTTATTCACTCTTAAATTTATGTATACCTATGCTAACCCTTCTCAGGTTCACTGAAGAAAGACTTACACTTCAAGTTTTCCTCCCTTGAAATAAAAGACTTGCAGAACTGGATTACAACCCCCTGGAAACAGAGATTTAATAGAACCATCAAAAGGACCACAGCTGCACTATTGGATACCACCCTAATTAATATTACATAATCCATACAACACATGTGATCAATTTAGAGGTCCCAGGCGGTTCTTAAGTGAATGAATGCAATTTGTAAGCTCTGATCTGTCACTTCCACTTAGAGCAGAAGTGTCTACATTTCATATTACATTGTAATGCACGCTGTAAGCCTCTATCAGAACTCCAATTACTCATATAATGATCAAGTTCCACGGACATAATTAGGAAATGGGGAAGACAGGGCCTATAAAATCACGAGATGATGGTAGAGAGAAAGGTAGGAAAATGTTACAGAAGCATCACCTGCTTGGAAAGCCTACAGTTCTTGGCCATTGGTTGGCACCCGTGAGGAAGAATTTGTCAAGATCTGCTTTACTTTAGGGTTATTTTGCACAAAGCGGAAAAAATGTCGCAGCTTAAGCTGTATAACTTTGAAGGAAAATTAGGTGCTGAACCTGGGAAAACTTCAATAGAAAGTTTTCTGCATGCTTTATGTCCCACACCTACTCTATTACAGAGGTTAAAAGGAAGTACAGTTTCAGTCCTTTAAAAAGGAGAAATATGTATAAATTCAGCGCTGATTGGCTTTGATCAGGAAATGAACTTACCTTACTAAAGCATAAGCAAGAGCTGCAGTTTTCCCAGTACATTTTATAAATTCCAAAATTTGAACTACTGAACTATAGCCTCATTTAGAAAGACTAAAAGGTTACGCTTAGTTACGCTTGAAACCTGTCTCCATAGTAGAAATTAGAAAACTGAAATGTAACAGACCTGAGATCTTTCTCATAGGATAGCCTTCCCATTTAAAAAAATGGGTACAACAAAAATAGCTTAATTTATAGCTAACTTTAATTAAACAACAAAATAAGGGTCAAAACACTTCTAAAACTTATTTAGAAATTTCCCAAAAAAAAGATTATGGAATGATAAAATATTTGGAAATGTTTAAATTTCACAGAAAAGAAAGCTTACAAGCCAGTTTTGCTAGTGAATCAAATCCAAGCACTACCACTGAGGAAATCTCTAAGACAATTACATTTTGTCCCCAGCCAGACTTCACAGTCAAGTAAACATTGTTTTGAATGAAAACCAGTTACAGTAGAAGTTTAGGAAGAAAGGTCATGAGCTGACAACCCCGGCTATGATACATGTACAAAAATCCTTGTATGCAGCTATTAACTCTTTTTTACAAAATGTAATATTTATAAATAAGATGCTGAAACAATTAATGTAATTTCAAATCATCGAGTATTGACTACAGAATACTAAATCTAATCCACAATTAAAATAACTCCGATCTTACATTTTAGAGTAAATATACATGAAAAAGATACTATAATTACACTCACTAAATATGGCTCCAGATAATTATTATGCCAGCTTTATTGAAAGAAAAAATAAAATGAAAGAAGGGAAGAAAACTCTTTTAGGAAGGGGAGGGGAAACACCAGGGTAGTAGCAATGTTCCACTATGTCCTTATTTAATTCTGTGGCAACGATCCCATTGACTTCAATAAGACTACGATTTGGCAGGAAAGAGACAAGCAGAATTAAATA
>JAOXNG010000042.1:33924106-33940642 GCA_028566535.1 Scolopax minor | reverse complement strand
TAAATATCTTAATATTTGTGCACTCAGGGGAATATGAATATTGCACTGACACAGTCCCAACCAATCATGCAATCTAAAGAGCATGCCAAGTCTGGAAGGCATATTGAGCATGTTCTCCGACGATGATATCATAAAGGTTCCCGCAATGGGAAACACATGGCGCCGATTCCTTGCATTCCCTAACCTGTGTGTATGAAGCTTCACTCAACTTCAATCACTTCAGTGACAAAATTCAAGAGACATCAGGACCTAAAACTAAGAAAATAACAAACTCTGGGTGTCTGAATTTCACATGCTAATCCTGGATTGGGATACACATTTTTTTCCAAAATCCTAGGTATATTCTCAACTGATAAACAGCGTTTGTCTGAAATTCAGCATAATATTTTGAGTTCATCCCTGATGCAAAAATGCAAGGCGTGATCTGGAGTTATTTATTACCAAGTGTGTCTTGGAAGGGAAGACATTAAAGCAAACTCCTTTCTCCAATATAAACATACATATGCTCATTGAAATACTGAAAAATCTGGCAAAAGAATTCTATGAAAGCAAAGTTACCAGATGTAAGTGCTATTGTAGCTGCTACAGCCCTGTGGAAGCACTTAATCATACTGAGAAATGATGCCTCTTCCCTGTGAGCTGAAGTGCTATCTCCTTTGTCTTCCTGTGTGTTGTACACCCTCAGGAGCTATTCATCCTGTCTTCTGCTACTCGTACGCGCTGCAGCTCGGGTGCTTTCACATTCGTCTTTGACAGAGTTCACGGGAATTGTGCTGTCAGGAGGGAGCTGTGCTAGATGGAGATGGAGACGTATTTGAAACGGCAGAGAATGAATCCCTAACACCAAACTTTCTCTATCAAGGCTCTGCTGCATTTTGTTTTGGAAAAGCTTATTCAAAGAAAACCACCTATGTCTATGAGATGTAGAATTAAAAGCAGAGGGAAGAGGGGGAATGTTTGCTGGCCAAAATTATTTATGAAAACAGCTTCAATGAATGTGGTTTGGAAATTAAAATTCTCTCTTCTCTTCCTGCTGAGAGAAATCAATCAGAAAACTTTTAAAGCCATGTGTTGCCTCCGAAATTTACAAAATACCTTCAGTTCAGAGAGCAGTTTTTACTATTTTGACAACAAGATACCCAACACTTCCACGGGCATCTCAGCCAAGTTGAAAACCAAAATTCTCAAGACAACTTATTTGGAGAAAGAAAACAGGGAACGCACCTTAGTTCAATCACACATAGATTCTATTTATGGATTTTCAGGAAGAAAATTCTACTTTATTTCAATGGAAGTCGCAGTATTGTTATTCCCACTTTAAAAATGAGGTGAACAGAAAGGCAAACAGAGAAATCTACTCATTCAGGAGAAAACCAGAAGATAGACTAGGGATAAACCCCAAGCTGTCAGAGTATTGGTTAATTCCACACTGATATTCCAAGATTTTCCTTAACAAAGGAAAAAAAAATATCTGGCTGGTTTACTTGAAATTTAACAGCAAGTGGATATTCCCATACGAACTATCACACTGTGCCATTCTAAATAAAAGCTCAATTATTTAAAACTTGTAAACAAAATGAAATTCAAAACCAGAAAAATCACCCAGCCAATGTATCTCACAATAGGCACTACAATTATAAAAAAAGTGTCACACAATTTCAGCTCCCAATATGTCACATTCTATAGAAGGTCCAGATGTGCCGAGAACAGCCACTATTTCCCGACTGCTGAACATGCTTTGCAGATGCACACACTTTCATCTCACAAAATAATGGTCTCTCCTTCGGTGACTGTTATGATCCCAAAAAAGCAAAATTTTTTTCAGTGCCAGAAAGATGCAGTACAAGAGAACTAAACCAAAATTGTCTGTCACAGTCAGCTAATCACAGCGTCAGCAGATCACAATGAAACAGATGATGTCTGCAACAAATTAAAATCAAACAGGTGATCTCATGAAAACCTTTAAAACATTCTCAGATCACTGGAAAACCTTTTAGATATGTATCAAACCTGTATTTTTCACATATTGAGTTGTATGTATATGGAGTCACTTTGCTCCACCTGGCAGCCTCTTCTCATAGGATTTGGAGGACTGGGCAGGCTTGTACGGGTCTAGACAGAGGCAGAGTGGGAAAGCTCACATGATGTCTGCCTTCAATTGTTTGGCTTTAACCAGAGCTATAAAGATATTTAGATCCAAGTGCATACTTATATACACATACCAAATATATGTTTTTACATAGATCCATTCAAAATGATGTCTTTAGAAGAGAAGTTTAAAAATGTTTTTCAAATGCTCTTTAAAAAAAAAATAATCTCCTTGGTCTTCCTTGCTCCTTTTCTTCTCTCTCCCTTCAGGTTTTTCTTCAATGGTTTATGTCTAGTATCCCATAAGAAAGAAATTATTATGAGAGAAATGCTCACCTTCCTATCTGGAATGGTGTTAACAGGATGCTTTTTTCTTATCTGTGCCCTACTGGTGGGTGCTGCAGCTCCAACTACGTTATCACTATAATTACAGTATTTATCCCAACAAGGAGCTTCCTTACAAATCAAAACAGTGCATAAATAATAAATACTGGAGACTTCATCTTCTAGAGACATAGTGATTTATGACCTGTTTTCTCACTTTAAAAACATTTGGCATATGATTTTAGGTAACCTAACATTTTTCAAGGACTCTGTTTAACCCTTACTTTGGTTGGTCGTATCTGACAAATAAAACACACTTCAGGACTTTCTACTTTGAGTAGTCATAGAAAATTGACTAAAATATATACTGTAATAACAAAAAAAAAATCTCTAACAGCAAAATAAAATTACGAAATTGGAGAAATTTCCTTTTCTTCAGCCAAGCTTCAGAAAACGAGGTGGTTTTGAGAACTATTTTTTTTAATTAAATGACAAAGACCAAGTATTTAGTTCCTAAATACATAAGAAAGATAAATAGCCCACATAAAGTTTCTCCTTTTAAGACACAGTTTCATGAAAGAAAAAAGGAAGTCCAACTTTTAAAGACACTTTGGATGCAAACACAAAACTGTAGGCATCATTAGCTCTGATGCATGAGGCACACATTAGTGCTTCAGCCATAACAGCAGGTAATGACCCTGGACACTCTCCCTGAACCGATTGATATTGGTTCCTAATGGACAGAGGCATAAGATCTGCTCGATTTCTCTTTAAAATTTCTTTATGACAGATGGCATAGCCCTGGTTAACCATTGATCAATAAAGCATTTGAGGAGCCTCTTTTTTATATAATAACTATTTATCAAAATAGTCATTTTAACATTAATAACAGTGTGGAAGTATTCTAGAAAGTTCAGTTCTGCCTGGTATGAGTGCTTCCTTTCTTTTGTTTAGAGACAAAACCTCAAGAATCCCAAGGCAAGGGAATTTTCTGAATTTATTAATAATTATAAGTTTTCTAGTGAATTATCAAAAACATCCCCCCTGATAGATATTTAAACCAGAAGTAACTTATCAGGAACGAAGGACTTTCCCTTTCCCATATGTGATCCTTAAGCCAGAGATACACAAACCAAGATTTGAACTGCCAAGTATAAGTTTCTCCAATATCAAGACTGTAGTTTGCTCTTGTCACTGAACAAGTTGAGAAGACAAATGTTGTGGAACCAAAATGAGGCTTCTATTTCATCACAAACTCTTCTCACGCTCACTGATCATAAATTGCAAAGTTTAAGGAAACTAAACGATGCATTAGACAGTGCTGATATAAATGGCATCTCTGAGTTGTTTTCCTCCCATCATTTTCAACATGAGTGAGGTGGTTTTTTTAAAGTCTCAATCTGAAGTTTTAAAAATAATCACATTTATTATTTTGAGCTAGCACAATTAAAATTTAGGTAAGGAAGCCATATATCAAAAAAGGGAAAACGATCCATGCGAAAAAGATTTCTATTAGACACCTTTGTATTGAACGAAACCTTATGCAAGTTCTGAATATACAGACAAGAATAAGATGGCTGACACGAGCCCTTGTAAAGCCTGACCTACTCCTCATAAAACAAGTACTTCACACACGAGCAGAGATCTGTATCAAAGACAAACAGGACCAAACACGTCTCTCCGGGAGATCTTGAGGGGCACCACACCATGGGAAGGGCAACATATAGTGTCCTGGTTAAAAGCAATTTTGACACAGACGAGGCTTCATGAGTTTTTGATGCTATAATACCTGAGGATGAGGCTCTAGGAAAGGCTGCTTGAGGCAAACACCCCTCACAGGATCTTGCTGGCAGCTCAGTGTACATTGATATATCTGAGCGTCTACAGAAAAATAATGGGACAACATACTTGGTCTAAGACGTCCCAATCAATTCCAATTCCAAGATGTGTCTTTCCATAATATTGGAATACAATGGAATTAAACCAATGCTTTATGTCTTAATGCTTAATGACTTGTCCAGATTTAATTTTGGATTTATTTAGCATGAGGAAGTCACATAATTTATAGTCAGCAAAGTAACTTCCCAAGGCAAATTAAAGCATTCTTTCAAGACATGTTCACACCTTGATATTCGCATTATCTATTCAGAGCACGTGTGATGAAAATGCTTGTCTATATCAAAAGTTTTAGTAGAAAGTATTTCTTTAAGGATTCGACTTACGTATTTCTATGGCAGATTGCATTTTATATTAAAATTGGTCCTTGAAATACTGTATAGGCTATAGTTTCCATTCTGTAACTCCTAATATTAAATTAATATTTGTTTAGCAAAATGTCTTAAAGGTGTAAGAATTCTCAAGTCTATAGCTCAAGCCAGCAAGCTACAGAAAGAGCAGAACTCCAGTATAGTAGTTGGTAAATTACTTAACACAATTTTAATCCCACGTCTAGCCTATTGCTCTCATGACAGTCATCAGTGGGTGTAATAGAAGGAAAATAGTATTTTGATTGTACACTTTTCAGCATTAACTTTTAAATTAAACCAAGATTTTAAAATACTTTTTTTCTGTTTTCCCGTTAATTTTGCTGACATCTTTAACTGAGACCAGCCCTCTTCAAAGCAATACTAATGATTTTTGAAATATAGTGATGCAGTAATATATCTATATGCTTTAGTTCTAACTATCTAATTTATCAAAAATGTCTCTATCACTATGCTATAGAACATTCCATAACCAATTAACTGGATTGAGCACTGTTGTAATTTAAAAATATAATTTGGTGGGAACCATTTGCATGGAGTTACGAGACTGAATCAGACAAGTGATTATAATTAACAGAAGACAAAACAAGGTCTCTTAAAATGTCTGATTATATTATTAAGTGAATGACCATTTGCTGATGGGAAAATATAAACTGCTTAGTAATAAGAACACTGCTACGAGAAGCAGCTCATTCACAGAATGTTTTTCAGATAGTTCATGTAAAAGAAAAGTGAAAAAAAAAAAAAAAACAAACTAGTAAAACTCTTGCTAAACTCTTTTCTTGGTGCATTCCCTACAACCCTAAAAAGAAGCAGTGAAAACGAGCATGAGTGAAGCACAGCTAAAGCCTGCTTTAAAATGCACTCAAAACCTAAGGGTTGGAGTTACTGCTCATTTCCAGGCGGATGTTGAGTTTATTCCCTGTATCATCTTCAGTTTACTCAGACCTAACGTACATCAGTGAAATAATAGGAATGCCAAATGAAAATGGCTGGAATCTTGGTTTTGAAACATTTATGGCAATACACAGCAGCTGAAGCCATGCCAAAAGGTATATCTTTTGCTTAGACAATTAATTCTGTTTACCACCCAGCCAAAATGAATTACCATGTATTCATCCAGTGTAGAATATTTTCCTCTTTCTTTTTTGCACTAGTACAAATCATAAATTTATTTCCAAAGGGATCCAGATGCAAACCTTTAACATTTCTGTAGGCAAAATAAACTACGATGTATGTTCTTCTTGGCAAATACAACATGCAAAAGGTGCCTGGAGATATGCTATACTGATTATGAGATATTATTGTGAGGTTTTATTATCCTTTTAAACAATAAAACAAGAAAAGAAACCAACATAAAAGCAGGCAGTTCTGCACCAGATGCAAGAATTTAATGCTATCCATCCCTGACTAGCATTTGGAACATGTGCTTCAAATATGAAACTTTCGTAAGCCTCCCCAGGTGAGCAGTTGATCTTATCTTACAATTTCTGCTTCTTTTCAAAAAGCTCACAGCACAATCTAGCAGCTAAGAATCTAGCATCCTAAGAATGTTAAAGTTAAAATAAAGGAGCGGATTTGGTTTCTTCAACACCATCCTCCTCAAGTAAACATTACATTCAGAAGAAAAACATAATTGTAGTATCAGCTCAGAATCTCAGCGGCTCAGAATTTGGGGCTTGTCCTCCTCCCAGCCCTTTAAGTCACCTTTCCTATGATCCTTCTTGCAGCTAGCATAAAATCTTCCCCCTGCATTAAAGTCCCAGAATTCAAAAATGCTTTTTGGTCACATCATGAAAAAGCTTCTCAAAGATGTAGTAAAATGGTCGGGCCAAAAGACTGGGGCCAAGCTCCTCTTTTTCAATAGGTCTGAACACATTTCTTGTAAATCACTAGTTCTAATATTGTAATTTTTAAATTGCTGAAGGAGATACACGTACAAACTTAACCTCCTACTGTATTTATGGTGACAAACATAAACAAAATAATATGCAAACTCATGAAAAAAAGAGCATTTCCTTGAAAAGTTTTTCAGATGGACAATGTTTTTCCTTTACTGGATTCTCTTGCATAAGGTCTACCTTGAGGGAAGAAAAACATCTGTAGAAAAAAAGAGGTTATTTTAGGATCTCAGCTTATTATTTTCTTTGAAGTGGACATGATGGAGACAGATAAATGAAAGAAACATATACATGAACAAGTAGCAAATCAGCTTTCACTTGCGATAAATAAATTATGAAGATGTTTGTTCTCCTCAGCTGACATCTGTAAAGGCTTAACTTCTAAAAGGAGCATTTAGCTCACTTGAGAGAAATCTGAAGTATCCTGCTACTAAATTCTGTTTTCCAACTGGTTCTTATTTACAGTAGAGTTATTAAATATTTATTATAGCAGAAAGCAAGTATTTTCAGTTGTCCTAACTCAATGTCTTTGAGTGAAATAGTAGGTTGCTTAGATTTTTTCACATGAACCTACAATGTCATCGCCAAGAAAAGACACAAACAGGACTCCAGCACTTGACAAGGCCTGTATACAAAAATACATCCGCCTCATTTTCTGACAATTTACTGGTTGACAGCTTGCTAAATGAGGAAGAGCAACACTACAATAATAGTTGACAGATGCTGGTTCCACTAACTTTCAAATTCCTTAAACCTTTCCAAAAGAACATGCAGATACTGAGATGCTTGTCTGCCGACTTTCAATTCCAAACAGTGATGTTCTGATACCACTGGCCTATCAGTTTACGTGGGATATTTTTACATTATTTAAATGCACACAAACCACAAATGACAGAAAAAGTATTCAGCAGAACTACTTGTATTTCTACTACAAAAAATACTACTTTGAAGTGACACCTGTAGAAAGTTTCTAGAATCTAAATTTAAAATATGAGCAGAATATTAAATTACACTTGCCAAATAATCAAATCTCCTCCATTTTCTGGTACCTGGTTATGAGAAAGTCCACACCATCCACTGTACTTGTCATTCTGTGCTGACTTGTATTGTGTTCACATGGGGGTTTCTTCATTTTATGTGGGCTAACCATACTGCAATGAAGGGTAAAAACACTACTGTTGAGGAACAGTTCACCTACCCAATATGTCTAAAACACTGGTGTTGATTTCTTATAACATGAAGTCTGTTAGTTTTCAATTTCATAAATGCCATAAGACATAGAAGCCATCCTCGTAATAATTAATGCCATTTGCACAAGCTTGTTGGCCAAATCGAAAATGTTTGCCTTCAGCAAAGATTTTTTTCATGACTCATAGGCTCTACTCTTTGAACTGGTAGATTATTTTTTTTTTTTAAGTTTTAAGTTTAGTTACTTTCTCCTCAAGTCTAGGGCATACCACCTAGTGCTATGTGAATCTCTCTTTTGAAATAAGAGGCATTTTAAAACACCTGGCTCACCAACTTGAGTTTTCCTTCCCATTATCACCATACATAATATCTCAGTATCATCACATACTATGGATGTTCCGATATTCAAAAACATCTGACTTTTATATAGATGTTCTCTGCTGGCACATTAACCGGGACATGGGTTACAACAACAACAAAAAAAATAAACCCACTGTAAATATGTACAAACCAGACTGTTATTGTTATTTACCACTGAAAAGCACACCATGAATATATCTCTTCCCGTCCATTACTAGATAAGTGGCAAACAGAAACAAAACAAAAAAAAAAATCAAACAAGATATCAAAAATTTTTTCCTCTTCTCATATTGATACTCTGAACACATGCATTACTGTGCTGCATTTCCTTTCCAGGCTATCCAAAATCCTTTCTTCTGGGAAAATGTTAATCATGGCCCTAAGGCAAGCAATGTTTATAGGTAACACAGCTCCTTTGGGAAGGAGAAAATAGCTTGAATTCGATCTCTGGCATTCAGGGTCGGTACGCACACTACAGCAGAAAATATCTTGGTGCTTACTAAAAACAAGTAGTTCATAAAAAGGACCCGCAAGACTGAACCCTGTGGAGCTGCTCCACAGAACCCTTTTGAAGGGTAACATTTAGCACCTGATCTGCTCAGCGTGGTTCTAATGACGCTTCACGAAAAACCCTGAAGGATATTGTGTTCCCCACTTACTTTAATCACTGCTTCATTCCAGTGGGCAAGACCTCAATGACCCAACGGCTGTGGGTAGGCAAATACTAATTTTTAAGTGTTGTTTATGTTATGGAAGGGTGGGGGAGATTACATCCTGGTATCTGAAGCAGATTACATATTTCAGTTACTGACTTGCTTCTGTTCAAAACAGACAGGGAAGAACAACTGAAACAGTTTCAGGATGATCTAGCAGCTCTACAGATACAGCATACACGATTGCTCAATGGCCAGTGTTACACAGTGTTAGATTTTGTAGCCTTCAACTTGCCATAAACCTCCAGAGCCAGTGTCACACGTGTTCAGAAGCCCCTCCTGTGCCAGGACTCAGTCTGCTCTTCCCCACCAGGAAACACAAGGCTCGACAGCTCCCGTATCAATCCCTGCCACCCACTGAAAAATATTTCCTTGAGTGACAGCAGCCGAGGAAGGGAAGCTGGCACTGTGCACTTCCAAAAACTGAACATCTCGTTTACTTAGGAACACCCTAAGCATGGGGATTTTAAAATCCCTGAGGCTTTAACCTTCTGAAAAAGCTTTTGAGAGGAATAAAAGGCAGAGCAGAAGCTAACCTACATGCAAAGAAGGCTCATCTAAGACAGAAAACAGATTTTCATATTTACTGTGACAGCTGGATGAATTACACAAATCATCTGTCTCTCTCTGTTTCCTTCTATCCATCAGACTGTATTTTATCCATCTCTTCTTCTGCCTATCTTCAGCTTTAGAAAATACATGCAGTACAGCTTAAATTATTAATTTTCTGTTCAGTTGCTTCTAACACCAGTTTCAGTTCATTGACCTGTATAACTTATTGATTTAACTAATGCATTATCTACAACATTATGTATTATTAACCAGGTTTGGTCTCTTAAAACATTACCATGACAACGTATCAAAATAAGACACATTTGTCTGGCATATAAAATGATTTCTTCCTTTTCATATCATCCTCAGAAAAGGTAAATTAAATATATATTGCTTTATTCCTGTAGCAGTAGCCAGATTAGCAACTCACACCCTAATCTTGGTCTCCCTGAATGAATTACAAATCTCTCAGACTCTATATTCCCTCTGCCATCGGTGTTACTCACCAAAGCTTTCTGTCACATTGACATACACTAGTAAAAAATGTAAAATGTCTGAGGGTATAAAATGCTCTCAACTTTAACCAATTCCAAGAAGAAAGGCAAGAAGCATTTCATGTGAAGACTAAATAAAAGGCTTTTTCAGAGTCACAACAAATACAGAAATGCACTGAACCACTGCCAGGAAAGACTGCAAACTCTTTGTCCTCTCTCACCTAAATCAAATGCCTCGTACCTCTAGGGAACGGAATCCCAGCCAACATCATATTCTATATTTTCTGTAAAGTCAACACTGAAAGCTAATGTGTAGGACTGCAACAGATTACAGAACAAATGAGAACATCATTAGTAAACCTATAAAAAGTTTGAGAAATGATGTGGGGTGATGCACTCTGGTAAAAACATTAAATCTCACTTGTACAGTTTGAAAAACACAGCTGATATCTGTAGTTTCACTGCCTACTCTTCTTTTCCTTTCTTGTATTAGAAAAGCTCCAACATTTTGTTCAACCAAAATAATAATTTCTGTCAGTTAAACGCTTGCATGGGCTTTAGGAGCAGTGAGAAGGAGCTGAGGACACATTGCTGCACCACAAGAAGGAAGGAAGGATCAGGTCGCTGCAGGTCTGGCACCTTCCAATAAAACCTGGGAGCATTTCACTAATTAAATACGTGTTTTCCCAATCAAACCATTGGTTTCCATCAGTCTTTTTTCTTGCTCTTTCAGGAGTTACTGTGAATAAACTTAAATTTCTTTGCAATTCTTATGGAAAAGCAAGCCAGAAACTGGTGAAATTTTAAAAATAGCTTTCTTCATTAGTTTCTGACACCTTTCCTCATGCAGCAAGTCTGGCACTAGAAAATTAATACCATCCTCACTCTCCAAACAATTGTCTGCTGTTGGTCTGTTTTGACCTTTCTCCATTAAATAAAAAAAGTGTTGTTTTTTTTTTTTTCTTGGTTTAACAATATTAAGTAATCACTGAATAATCTTATTCCCTCTCAAATCACAGAGCAGGTCAGCTGAGCTTCCAAATGCTCACAGTTCATAGGCGGGGAGTCCTACAGCCTTTGGCAAGGAGATAATACCGGAGCAGGTTACTCACTTGAAGTTTTCTTTTTAACAATATACTGCAAGATTGAAATAATGTCACATTATGGTCCAAAAGCCTTAAAAGGAAAGCATGTAGAAAGCATTAAAATCATTGATATTCATTCTCAGGCAAACCTGAGCTCATCCTGTGTGATGAGAATGAAAGACATCCGCACAGGTAGGGAGCTGTGCTGATAGGATCTGGTGCCCTCTGGTGATCACTGATCTCTCAGCCTAAGACTAACCTCAACAGTGTCAACTCCATTAATTGTTTTTCTAGTTGCTTAATTCATTAAAATAGAGCACTGTAGACTGCTGAGGACAACTGATCAAATGCAGGGCACTCAGTTTTCATCCACTACTGAAATCTGGACAGGCTCGTTACTCCCAGCTGCTACTGGCACCCAGGGTGTGAATTAAAGATAACAAAATCCCAAAGCCAGGAAACAACACATTTTTAAGCTCATGCTCTACAGGTAATTCTGCTCCCTGAGACTAAACAACCGAAATACAAACCACCATATTCACAATATTAAATTGGCAGCTTCTTCAGACATCACGATCTGCAGTGACTGGATTCTTGTCCTCAAGAACAAATGGTTCCATTGCAGTAGGTTATAAAAGTTCTTAGCAGCCCTGATATCGAGTCATTTTTCTGATATATTTTATTTCTAGATGCCCAGATTATGAAACATAAAATATTTGCCAATTACATTGCATAAATAATAGTTCTAATACTGACACTGTTAATTGTTGGTAGCATTTTATCAAGTCTTCAAATAATAAAAATTTAATCCATACATCATTCTGGCTGAAACCTGTGAATGGCTCCAGGGTCAAAAACTGAAATATCTCCTTTAAAATTACATTCTCAGAACAAATAATCACATTTATAAATTCTTTAGCATTTGTCTTTTGGCATTTTCTAATTTGGATAAACATCTGCTCTTCACACAAATATTCACAGGAAGAATTCTAGTTTAAGAATATTTCTGTAAAGTGAGCACCTCTTTTTTTCTTACTCTCAGATTAAGGCTTCTACAATATCACAGTAAGGGTTAAGAAAGGTATTCCACATGTATCCTTTCTCACATTGACCATTTGAAAAATACCCTGTCATATGTTATCACCATTGGTAGATGTAAAAACAGAATTCCAATATATGTTGGGGTTGTTTGTGTAAAAAGAACACTTAAGTATGCAAATTTATAACTATTTGTCTGTATCCTAATAATACACAATTTTCCAATTAGAAATCTCCCTCTGAACCAAACGCAATGTTTAGCTACCTCCACTGCCTGGAAAAACTGACAGCGTGTGGAATTTCACAGATAATGACTGCGCTTGCCATACCAAGGGGGAAAAAAAAATCCCACATGCTTCCTACAAATAAATTTATGAGATTCATTTAAAACAATATGGATGCAAAATGGTACTTAGATCCATCTTGTATTATTTTAGGTTTTGTCAGTGCAGGAAGCATCCTGGCTCTGTCAGATCAAGATTGTCCAGCTCCCAATCACGGAACATGTTTTTTTCCCACCAAACAAAGCTCATGGTTAATGTGCGATTCAGATCCAGCTACAGGAATCTCTTCATCAAACCATCAGATTACATTTGTAAGCAGAATGGCAGCCCCTCCTCTCCAGCAACGGCAGCAGCTCAGCCCCAGCACCTCTGTGGGGACATGGGCACATGGAGAAGACACAAGCCCAGGTGCCGTCGGACACATCTACAGCTCCTGGATGAGGCCGTGCCCACACGCTCCCATTCCCTACATCACATATTTCGGAGAAAGCTGGGGCCAATGCACCATCATGCAGATGTAATATGATATTTTCACCACCCAGTTTGTAAAAGAAAGGTTCTGGGACAAATGAAAGGTAAAATCCTTGGAAAAATAAACTCAAGTCTGTAAAATATTAGCCAGTGTTTTCATAACTTTTCCAGCAACTATAGCTTCTAATAGATCAACTGTGACTCTATAAAGCTACGTGGAGAAGTCTGAGTGACACAGACAGACGTATTGCAATGCAGAGATATCACATCCTCCAAATTTGCTGAAAAGTACTACTTTGATTATAATTTATATTTTATATTCTTGAAGGTGAACTACAACAGGAAAATTTATATCAAGTTTTTCAGCTGTTCCCTGTTATTTCAGGGAAATTTATGGACTTCTGTAGTTGTGAAGGTATGCAACAAATGCATATTTTTCCCACATTAAACTAACTTAAAGCATCTTTTTCACAATAGTGACTGAAATACCCAGTGAAAACTGAAATATTTTTCAGGCAGTTCTCACAGGGAGTGTACATTCACTGTTCACTCTATAGTCACTGCAGAAATTATCTAACTGCTGAAATAATACACACTGTTTGTGATGACTTCTGGTTTTTCTATTTCAATTTTTTTCCACCAAGAAAATATTTATTCTCTGCTTGGCTTGTGCTGTTGGCCAGAGCTTCATCTCTTTCCTTCCCTTCTCTAAGTTATTATTTACACTCCACACGATGTTTCCCATTATTACTATAAACAGAATACTGTTTTAACAAAAATAATTTAAATCAAGTCCATGCACAGGTTCCATTAAAAATTTGAAAGAAAAATGCAATAAATAACTCTATGACTAACTGGGTGGCTAAGAGCAAAAATAAGGTCAGGCTTCTAAAACTTGGTTTCAGATAATGCTCTATACATTACCCTGATGAAGCTGAAACCTTCTAAAGGAAACCAGCTTCTCTCTAGAAGCTGATGATTACTTTTGATATTTAAAACCTTACTAAAGATAAGCATTTCTGTAGAAAAAACTTGGGTTTTAATTCCTAGACAGTGAATATTCAGCAGACATCTGTTCAAAGGTGGTAATTTCACATTACATAGAAAAAGCTCCCTATTTGGGGGCCCTAATTTACTTTTACACTAGGATCCCTCCACTTTGCCAGAGAATTATGAAAGGGGCTCGGCAAAACATCTCCTCCTTGTAGGTAACTTCTCCAGGGACAAAACAGGGCAAAAGACAAAAGTAATGGGGAGCTCTTGGGTCATCTCATCAGCAGCTGTAATTACACAGTGTGGGGATTGTAACTACTGCTAGAGAAGTGGCAATGGTGAAAGGAGTAACAGTCTCAGGCTTTCCGATTTATTTAAAACTCCATACTTAGAAATCAAAACGTTAAAACCTCTTCAGCTGTAACACACCCAGAACACAACAAATCTAAACTTCAGAAGGAAATGTTTGTAAAGATATTCAAAATAGTTTACCATTCCTGTACTTGCCGTTTAGCCCGTGACCTCTTTTAATTCTGGCCAGCCTGAAGAATGTTTTATTGCTAGTTAAACAGTTTCACTACCTTAAAAAATTAGAACAGAATAGCCCAAAACTTTGTCTTACAGAGAAAATCTTTGCAAAGTGACAGCTAGCATCTGGAAGACTTCAGTCTACCCTGCTTCTTCTGACTCCTAGTAAGGGCAAAACCATAAAGCACAAACCACTTTATTCTTGCCTCCTGCTGTAGAATCAGTCAAATAAACCTTCTTAATGCTAAAATGACATTCTAGCTTATGAAAATACACTGCAAACTTCATTTCTTAAGCCCTTTGTAGTATTTGTAGGGTACACCAGGAACGCAGAGTCACTTGCCTTTGTTTCTCTTTTCAGGAGCCCCACGTGCTTCAGTGAGTTACTCAATTAATTACAGAAGGCCAAGCAGGGAGCAGAACAAAATCTGCTTGAATGTTGTAATATTTTAGGCAATTTTGCTCGACTTCCTTGGCCTTAAAGGAATTTACAAAAAAAAAAAAAAGGAAACAAAAGACCTGCTTTTTCTATTTTTGATTCTGTCTGGATAAGAAGAACGTACAGTGCTGCTGAAAGGCTCCAGAGTCAGCCCTGGAGGCTGAAGTCATTTCTTTACTCCCAGAAGAAGCACAAACTACACAAGCACCTGCCCCAGGAGCCCAGATAAAGACCCTCGGACTGACCTGGAGTGACAATTCACAGGGGGGACCCAGGGTGCCTCACTTCTCATTCCACTTGTGACTTCTTTTTCTCTTGTTATTTTTAAGAAAGAGAGAGTGTGTGTGAAAGGCAAGTTTACCATCGAGCAACAGTTGAAGGAATTCTTCAGAAATGTGATGTGAAAATCTGTCTACTCTGAATGCAGCATCAGATCTTGAGGTCACTGATGTGGCTTTGGGTCTTTGTTACTAAGCAAACAGGTAACTTTGGAATCTTCCAAAAAAAATGGGGGTGTGTGGAATGGAATATGAATTCCCACAGACAGACAGCAAACCCAGAAATAATAGCTACATTCATGAGAATAGCAGTTACTGCTTAGATTTATGGAGTGTGATGTGCTAATGCATATAACGAAGCAGACAATTTAATGACTTGGAGTGCTAAAAAGGGGGGGAAATAAATCCACAGAAGTCACAAGATTGACTTTCAAGATTAATGGGGAAAAACCAAACATTCCAGATGTTCTAATCCAGTGTTCTTGTCTCTACACTACAGAAAATCACCTTTCACAATGAAAAAACACCATTTTTTCTTTCAACCTGCACTTTTGTTCCCATTACGACTCATGAACAGCCAATTTTCATCTATCTGCTTTTTCCTCCATCTATACAATTAAAATGAAGGCACAAACGTACTCTGCATATAAAACATTTTAATAAAAGTCTCTCTGAAGACAAAATACTTAATAGTAGAGGCCTCTGTAATATGTCCCAAAATGAAGCAAAACAGTATTTTTTTTCATAATTGCTGTTTAAATTATAGGAAAAGACATATCAGTTCTAAAACTGCCATTGTCACCATTTTTCTTCTGCTGTAAAAACAGCAGTATCACAGCTACGTTCACGCTCTGTGTACTGGACAAAATTTACTGTTCTAATTACTGGACCTGTTACAGCTAATGGAAAATAAGAATTATTGGGTTTTGCTCTGAAGAGGAAAGCTGTTCAACAACAAGGTAACAGTAGGACATAAAGGAGGGGGGAATCTGATTACTCTATGACTTGCTGTCACTATGGAAATCGGCGATTATAGAAAAATATTCACATTTTAATTGTGTTCCCTAGAGGCCTGACATCCCTAAATTAATTCTATTTTTATACCTAAGATTTTGTTAATTTATTAATCCAATACATCAACCACAAAAAATGTCTCCTAGAAAGGCCCAGAAGAGCCAGGCTTGTTCACGTGTGCCCGACCCACAGAGCTCAGCCTGAACGGCCAGCAGCGAGTAGCAAAGTTCCTGCAAACCCACCCCCAGCTCCACTCAGCACCCCAACTCCAGCACCCCGACTCCAGCACCCCAGTATCCTGAACTTCCAGCTCCAGTTGGACCACCCTCTATGTTAACACTAGTCATTTCGACTCACAGAATAATGTGCTGTATTAGCTATGCCCAGGTTTTCCAAAGCACCTTTTAGAGAAGGACTGAATAACATAGAGCATAAACTGTGCAATCCCACCACAGGGTACCCCCCCCACCCCCCCGGGGGCGGCAGGACCCACGCACACAACCCCCCGGCAGCTCCGGGTCA
>JAOXNG010000042.1:33893224-33904283 GCA_028566535.1 Scolopax minor | reverse complement strand
GTTTTTTTTTTTAAAGTAGACAAAATTGTATTATCATAGAATGGTTTGGAATGGATCTTTTAAAAATCATCTAGTTGGACCCTCCAACCAGACCAGGTTGCTCAAAGTCCCCTCTAGGGATGGGGCTTCCACAGCTTCTCTGGGCAACCTCTTCCAGTGCCTCACCACCCTCACAGGAAAGAATTTCTTTCTGAAAGGGAATGGGTTTCTATGGGAAGAGGTTTCTCGTCAGTCCTCAATGCTGCCAGGTGCTGACCACCACCATCACAGGAAGTTTTAAGGAACTGGTGTCAAACTTGGTTGTGATTTCAGGCACTGAGCACAGCCCTGACACATACAGATATCGTCTCCTGCCACCAAAGCAGAGCTGTGTGGGGAGCGTGCCAGCTTCCCAGCAGAACCAGCAATGTCCCTGTGCAAGAAGCTCAAAGGATGGGAACTGGAGCAGCGTCTGCTGTTCAAGCCCCCCGAGGGAGCACCAACAAGCAGGATGTGACCACCAGAGCTGGGTCAGGAAAGTGGTGATAACAGCCATGCTGCTTTATTAGCAGAAGAACAACGACCCTTGGGCTGTACGCAGTAGATGTATCGCTCTTGTGGCTGAGGGATGAAAGAAATGACTTTGCCAGCTGCCCGATTCACAGAGCAGCTCAGCTCATCTTCCAAGTGCTGATGCAGAGCTGCCGTACTCTCTACTGGAGCAGTACTGGGCTACCCAGTATCTGGAAATCTCCAACAAACACAGGACATCCTCCCAGTCTGCCAGGACAACATTTCTGAGCACAAGAGAAACAAGGACAGGTCTGGGAAAATCCAGACGTGTTGTAGTCTTTTCTCAGAGACCATGAAAGCCAAAATTAATATTTATGAGGAATTTTTGAAAAAAACTTGTAAAAAAGCAAGTGAAAATTCATCTTCTTTTGTGCAATGTTCTCGGGTCCAGGTAAAGAAACTAACATATATCCCACTGCAGTTAAACAGCATGAGAAAGACATGCCTCAGAGCCGGGCACAGTAAAACACTAAATGCTGACCTACAAAGTCAGCCTCTCTCCATTTCTTTTGCTGGAACCAGCACATGAATAACAAAGAGGTTAGAGAGCAGGAGGAGAATGAGGAGGGCCAGGAGGGATGAACATGCACAGGCATGCTCTGGGTGTCAGGAACTACTACTGCTCAGTCTGAGATGGGGATATTCAAGCACAAGTCCCTGGTACCCAAAGTGAGAAAAAGCTTGAACCGTGGCAGTGATTATTCTGGAGTTGCTCTTATTCTCTTCCTCTTTTTCAAAAGTACAAAAAACCCTCAAACCTCAGAAGCTCTCAGATTTGTTTCTTGCAGAACACAAGTGAGTTATTGACATTTTAAAGTTTTTTTGAGAAATGAAAATACTGTTTTCCAGGCAGCTGTACGACACAGTGGGCTCCATTTAAAACGTGAAACCCAGTGTTCTCAATTCTCTTCCTCCACCTCCGCACACTGAAACCACATTTACCCTGCCACTGATACCTCACTAGCTTCGTTCCAATCTGATGTCTGATTTCCTGCCTCTCCTCTTCAGATGTACGCTGCAAGATGTTTTTGTCTTCTAATTCTTTCTTAGATGGTCTGTTGCCAAGTTTGATAGCAAGAGTATCCCTGCGACGAATTTTACTTGCCAAAGAGCCTAAGGAAAGGAGGAGAAGGGTAGATTTAGTTCATTCATGCTTAGGTTACAGACATAAACTCTGAGTAAGAACTTTAATACCTCCCCGAAGCAGCCTTGTTCCCACATGCAGGAGAGGAATTTTAATTAACATCAAAAGAAAAAATACTTTTAGCTCAGTTCACAACAATAAAAAGCTGAAAAGCTTCGATGAAAAAGCTACTAGCCAAATTGATAGAGAGTTTTACAAACATCGCTTGTCATCTCTGAAGTGATGGGATAAAAATGACAAATAATGTCTTTGGAGTCTCATACATTACAGGTTGCTTTATTTATATACCTAGTATATTTATCAGCCTGCTGCTGTTTTTCTTCAGCTTTAAATGATTTAGTCTACTTCTCTCATCTTTTCCCTCATTCTTTCACTTTTATTTTTTTTTAATCTAATACCGCTTATTTCTTGTATAGTGCTTTTCATTTTTAACTAATCCTTAAATTAAAACACAACACACAGTTTAGAAAAGTGCTCTGATTGCTTGTAAAGTAACCTAGACAGGACCTCCCTGGCATGGAAATAACCTGTTTATCCATAGAACAGATACAGTATGGACAAGGACTGTGCAGTTTTGCCAGCGTTAGCTTCAGACAGCTGTGGAAGGAAGAGTATTTTGATCTTTAGTCCTTCCCTGGTCTCTTGATATTCTGACTGAGGGTGGTACGTCTGTCCTAGGTTGGCAGGTTTTCATGAGATCAGACAGTTTGTGAATACCACAGGCTCTGAGCTCATTTCTCATAAGCCACTGTGCTGCTGTCTGAATACATGAATTTTTGGTTGCTACCTCTTTGGATAGTATTCAAAGCAAAAGCAGAACTATAAAAGACTTCAGCCTCTTGAGCTAGGAAGAATGCCCAAGGAAAAAAGTTTCCAGTGTCCAACGAAGAAAGAACCACTTATTTTCCATCACAGGCCCTTCAGTGCACAGCGTTTTCATGTTCAGGTGTCCTTCACTAAGCACAGAGAAGCACCTCCTCCTGAGTGGCCAAAGCTCTCAAGCCATGGCTTGATGGTCATTTTATTCTGACAAAAGGCCACCATGCAGGTGGTAGGGGTAGGGTTGCCCTCCTCTCTACCCTTGACAGGTTGTTGCTGCTATCTCTTTTTCTCTATCCAAGGTGTAACTATGTGCTGAGCTGGATCGGGGAACCGGTTCTACTGAAAATAAGCCACCACTGCAAAACCAAACATAAGCACTGGCCTAAGGGAAAAAGGAACATTCGGGCGTAGGAATGAGGCAGAGGGTGGGCAGCAGAGCCCCCTGCAGCAGCATCAAGGGCTTCTGCCAAATGATACATAAAGAGGAACAAATGACTTCCAGATAATGAAGCTGCTGGCTGATGGGCCTCCTCTGTTGTCCACCTCTACCTGTTACTCCCAGAAGAAACTCTGGGATTCTAGTGCAATTCAGTGGAAAGCTACTTGAACAGTAGAGGTGCTTGAACAGTAGAGGCTTGTGGCATGGGCAAGCCAAATCAACAGCTTGCTGATGCCGTAATGTGGAGGCCTTGTTCCATCTTCATGTTCTTATGAACCTGCTCCTCCCACCTCTGTTCTCATCTGCCTAATGCTTGATCTGCTCCCACCATTGCATGGCACACTTCCCTCCTTAGTTCTTAAAAAGGCCCCAACAGAGCTAACCAAATAATGAAAGGAGTCAGATAAAAATGTGACCCCAAAAACAGTTCTCACTTGCTTGGGTTTCTAGGTGTGACCACATAGTCACATCCTCACTGTGACTACAGCTTTGGACTCCATGCTACAAGTCCAAGTCCATACAAATCACACTAAATATATGAAGCATCAGGTCAGCAGAGGTCAAGTACAAAAGGGGTTTGCATTCGCAGTCCTTTGGATGCTCTCAGTAGTGCCTTCAATGCCCCACGTAAAGGCAAGTGGAAACAGGGGGGTCCACTCAAAATGATGGCAAAAGATGACATTCACCAAGTCAGAAAGAAGGGCCATATTTCATAGAGGAGAATACACCAAGTGCAGTGAGCAGAAGATGGTAGGACCAGCAAAGAACCTTGTATGATTTGATACCCAAGTTCCACTCTTTTCTAATGCCATCTGTTCCTCAGTTGCATCTGAAAATCCCATTCAGGGAGAACATGAAATACAGGAACAGAGATAAAGTTGGAAAATTCTGGGAAGAAGAAACCAAAAATTTTGGTGACAACAGGTTCAGCCAAGTACAGCAGATTTTAAGTTCAAGCGAAGGAGATTCAGCTTGGCTACACTTGGGATACAACTTGCACTTTAGATGAGAATTAACTGAAAACTATTTGTTGAATTATACACTTGACTTCAGAAAGAAAAAAGTTCTCAAAAAAAATTTAAAAATTAGTTAAAAGTTCACTCAACACATATTTCACCATACTTTAAAGAAGTTGGCCTCAGTCAACCCAGTCCTGCTGGCCAGATTTTGACTGATAATATGATTTGAGTGACATCTTCCTGTGGGTTTTGTAACCCAGGATTGCCAAATTATTCTACTTTCAAATTAAAACTACTAATACTTGAGTTTCACTGCTCAAAATCAACGGAAAAGTGAAACAAGAAGACAGAAATATTTTGAGTTCTGGAAGCACTTAATCTCCTACATAAATCAACCTGGTGCGTTCTTATTCTCTTCCCTGCAACTTCTTCTCCAGCCATACGTGCAATGGAGGTGACACCATTTCTTGTAAACATCCTTCTAGCCAGTGATTTAGGTCAATCAGCAACTCATCTTACAAACCAATAAACAAAAAACTTAGCATGCAGGAAAACACCAATCTGCCAAATGAACTGGGCCAAAAGGTACTTGAGAACCCTGCAATTCAATTTCTTAATTTGTTTGAGATGCATGAAAGGAGGTGCCAGAAACCTCACCCGCCTTTTAGGCAAGGGAGATGGAAAAATAATGATAACACACATATTTTACTAGAGAAATTATTAGATATCCAAACCATCATCCAGTATTTTCTACAGATAATCTTGAAGCCATTTCATCATACCAAAGTTAAGGTGTAATTTTTGTTCCATTTATAAAAATTTAGGAAATTTTGAGAAAGACCATTTGTTTGATTTACACTCAGTGGGGACTTATAACACCATTGTGCCTACAGTGCACGCTAGTTTACTCATTAACATATAGCAACTAGAAAAAAAAAACAAAACAAGCATCTGAAAAGCTGACTGTATGTTTTTTCCTTATTTCATGTTTTGCTGCTGAGAAAATAGCTCGGTTTGGCATTCGGCCTGCGAATGCTCTGTCAAATCAATCAAAGGAGCCATAAAGATACCGGAGTCGAGCAGCACCAACAGGGGATGACTTAAGGCCCCTTGCCAGATATAACAAGAGTAAATACGAAAAGCTTTAATACTCCAGGAACGATCTAGTGTCAAGTTTGCAACCAGCAAATACCAGGCCTCGCCAGCCGCAGAGTCACTGGGCAGACCAAGGGGCCTGTCCTCTCCCTGGAAGATGCTCCCGTTGGAGCTATCGCACCTTGTGCTCAGGGAGACATTTCCCCCTCAGCAAGCCATAGCAGCCCGTAACTGCTCCTTGCTTTAACAAAACTGCTGGCTTATAAACATAATAAGGACTGAATCCCTCTTGCACTGCAGAATCCCATTTCCTTCTTTCTTTGCTCTGCAGCTATTGTGCTTCTTTGAGCACAGGCTTGGTACTGAGCCCGTCACCACTACAAGGAAAAAAGGAGAAATAGGGCAGGACCTGATGGCCTCCCCACAGTCCCTTCCAGGGTGTACAACTCGCTGATCCCTTTAATGGGGGTAACAGCATCTCAATTTAGTGATCTTATTCTAGTTAACAAATTAATTACCTTTCAGCTCTCCTTCAGAGTCTGGGCTGACCCTCACTTTAACACCCACATTTTACTTGGTTCCACACCAGCCCAAACTCATCTCACTGCTACTGGTGTAAACCACTGACACAGAATGTGAACAGGTGAGATCTGTGACAAAGCAACAGGTAAAATTTTCTTCATTTTTAAGCTGTTACCCAAAGTAACGTTCTAAGCATGACAACTTCATAAAAGAAAAGTATTATGAGAAACAAAACAAAGCTTTAAAGGCAAGCATAGCTCGGAAAAAGATACCACTGACTTAATTGATGTAGCTTCTGAGAAAAGCAACAGGACCCAAGCCAGCAAGATGCTAACATCAAAGCAGAATGACAGCAGCCCAGTGACAGAACCACTGCGCTTCCGACCAGCTGTAAAAGTGGGCTTCCTTGTTCATGGCCTCTTCTAATCTAAAATCTGAACTACTTCTTTTCATTTTGAATTGAACTACAGTCTCATTCAAATACTCGAGTCTCAAAAGACCTTAGAGTAAGCAGAAGTTCAATAAAGATTTTCATCACTCTACATCAAAGAACTTGGAAGATTTTCTTAACAGTGAAGCCATTTACCTTTTAACCACAAGTGACACACTATTATCAGTCCACAACCTATTCCCAGCCCCTCTGCCACAGTTCTCAGTCAAAGGATAGTAGCATAGGGTAATATTTAGTAGACTGGGGCACAGGATGTATCATAACTGAAAGCATACAAAAGCAGGGAGGGAGGCAGAAATGACACCAATTTATGATGTATGCATTTTTAAAGAGACCTAATACATTTTTAATACACTTTTTAATCTCAGTCTTTGAAAGTCTTATAGAAGACAGAGAAGAGGGGGTGGGATTAGATGGTGCTGGCAGTTCTCTCCGAGACAGTGAGGTGAAACGCGGGCACCATTTTGTGATACCACAACAAAATATCTTATTTGCCTGTTACAGCTGGAGTAATGTGCCCTCAGAGAGACAAAGGGCAATAAGCTCACAGGGTCTACCACCTCCAGGGACTACCATTCCAGAGGCCTTCAGGATAGATCTGAAAGGGACTGTACACTTCCCTCACTTTCATACAAACTCTGCATCCTTTACCTTCACAGTACAGAAACACTGCAATTTCACCTGCTTTGAGCAAATAAACTATTTCATGGTTACTTCTTTGGAAGGTACAGCTGAGTCCAGCCATTTCCATGAGCCCTGAAACTCCTCAATCACAGATTTCTTTTGATTGCTCTGTCATACCTGCAATTCAGAAAACTTATATCCTTCTTTCAAACAGAGCTCCCCTGGCTGGGAACGTGGCACCCAAACCTCCACCACTGTCTCTCACAAGGCTTCCTACATATCCCAAGTTATAGTGACCAGCAAAGCAGTGACTACTTTGAAAGCTCCTGCTCCTTACATCTTAGCTTTAAATTATGATCCAGAATAACATTTCATTGAGGCCAAGTCTGTAGGAAAAGACAATGCTTTACTTCACTGACACAACAATTATTTAACTGACACAACAGAGGAAAAAGTTTTATCCTTCAAAGCACCTGCAGCTCAAAGCTTCTATTTTTCTCAGCAGTACTACCTTCCTAGCTTGTATTTTTAGACTCTCACAGTTGTAACACAGTAATACTTAAATAGGATAACATCAATCCTTTGCTTTCATACCTTTAAAAAATATTTTCATTACTTTTCTAGTAGGAATACAAACTATGGGGAAAAAGGATTTAATATATTACGCAGTCAGTGGTGCAGAAACCCAAACAATAATGGAAGAACAGCAGGGCTCGATCTCTTTCCATGCAACCTTTAAGCATTCCAGTTTCAGGAAGCACCCTAATCATAAACCATATACTACTGTAGGACTACAAAAGTGAGATTAGAAAGGATATATACAGGCTAGCATTAAATTTTGGTCTAAAATACGCTGGGATACATCTACCATAAAAACAGTAACCATCAATTAGATTTACCACAAATGTCAAACATATGTTTAAGCCAAACCAAATCCTATCACATATAAAAACTTGGGAGCAAACCAATCCAATTTTAAATAAAACTTAATTCACAGTAGTTGTGATGCTGTTTGAAGGAGCTTTGTAAAGGAACATCTACACTTTCTATGAAGTTAACTGAAAATATAGCTAATTCCCTCAATCCCAAGAGGGACTTCAAAAATCCATGTTTTCTCAGACAGAACCTGTGTGTTCAGGACAGCAGGTCTTTGCACTGATGTACATATGTGCATTTTATGGTGAGGCACTACCATTATATGAAGAGCAGCAGCTGCCCAGCCAGAGCATAAAGTATAGATACAGACACCTTGGTGTTATCACACCCACTTACACACTCATGACCTTGAGGCCCCATATTTCCAAATTTTATCTGTGCTTTTATTATCTGCCAACTTGTGTTTTCTCTCTGTAAAAGTGAATTAATCTGGTGAAGCGTTATTCCAGTAATAGCACGAACTATTGGGGAAATGGCTGACAAAATACATAAGCCTTCATATGAAGTTATTTGTGATAAAAGTTTGAAAGTTACAATTCATCAGCATCAGCTGTTCATTTTTTTCCTTTTAGGAAGCATTAGAAGTATTTAGTTTCCATACCATTCCCACTGAAACCAGCTATTTTCTTTCTCAGTGCCAGATCCAACATTCCTTGCAGCCTTTGAGGATTAAGTCACTTTTACTCTTTATCCACACAGGAAAAATAAAACCAAAATTTGTACAGCAAGCCAAGTGATCAATATTTTAGATAAAGCTTGTTGAATGATACGGAGAAGTGCAAAATAAATTGAAATAATGCATTAAAATTACATTTTAAAGTCCTGATAATTGCACATTCATGGTTAGCAAGTGTTTCTCCTGGATACCCTTCGACTCCCATCTCGCAACTGATGTGAAATCCTGGTCTGGGAATCTCCTTTCCAAAGCCCCACAAATCGGCTTTGTGTACAGTTTATAATAGTCACCTAAGAGTTCAACAGTATCAAACCCAGGACTGAAAAAATATTAATTAGACCTCTCAGAAAGTCTTATTACTGGTTTTATACCATCTTTTTCCCCAAATTATTTTTCAGTCTTGGCACATGTAAGCATTTGTATTTTCAAGCTTCTTGCATCCATTAGAGCTTTAAAGCTTCATTTTTTTCTTCCAAATGAAAGCTTTATTCATAAGTAATGATTTGATTCTAGGAATGAGAATTTTATGAAAACTACTTTTGTGAGATTAGAATTAAGATCACTGAATGGCTTTTAGCAATAACTGTTCTTTTCTACACTAATGCAGAGAGAGCTATGTCTAAATCTCATGGACCTAATACATGTCACATGCCAGCCCGGGCAGCAGGATGGACTTTGGACCCCAGGAGACTGTGCCCCCACCACTCGTAAGCACCTGGACACCTTCTGCTCTTCCATCCTTCCCTTTGTGGCCAGGAGTGGAAAATGACATGTCCTGTAGCTGCATTCCCAGCAAGATAGTGGAGATTATTTCTGAAATCAAGGGTATAGGACTGTGACAACGTGGTCACCTCTGGGGGTCGGTCATCACATTAGGAACTCCGCTTCTGCCTTCATTCTTCAGTATCACAAACGTTTTTCTCTATTTTCATTTAGAAATAATTACAACTTTACAACTCTAACTACAAGACTGCTTCAACTGCACACAAACACATGATGTTAACATAGGATTCTGCAATTCTAATGGCTCATTAACGTGATTATCAAAGTACACGCCATGTCTTGCAGCTTAGCACTTAAAGCTTGCTGTTAAAAGACTGCAATAAGTATTTATAAAAGAAAGAAAAAGAAAAAAAAAAACTCAAAGCGCATCAATTCTGAGGGACCACATATTGCCAATAACAAATTCAAATACTTCATAAAATGTTTTTCTATTATTCTTCTAAAAACCATATTCCAGAAACAAACTTAACCTACATTTCATATAAATAACATTATATAAATAACATTTACCAGCTGCAGACCTTAAGAGCAGGCAGCACAGGTAATACCTGTAAGTAGATGACATTCTTGGAGCTTCTCAGTGAAATACAGTGGTTTGAAAGGCTCTAGTTTCTGCAAGATTAAAACAAGGGACAATTAAGACAAATTCAATGCACAAATAAAATCAGTGTGCCATTAAGGGAATTGTTTTGAAATTTAAAAGAAAAGCCTAACATGTATAATAATGGTGATATATGAATCTATCTAGTTTTATATTTCTTTGCAGCCTAAATCTCAGGTAATCATATAATAAGGTATGTGTCATCCTTATCCTGTTTTCCACTAACACACATAAACAAATGGAAAGGAGTTCTACTGTCGTGGTGTGTATGTCAGGGAAATGAATATTAACTTTAAGAAGTGGGATGAAATTTTAAACTCAGGGACTCCCTTAATTTCCATAGCCCTGCTGGGGCAACTTGTGTGGTGAAGAAAGGGGAAGGATGTGAGCTGATGTCCACCTGACCTTCTCTGGATGCTTGTAGACTAGGAGTTAGAGCCAACTCCTGCCAGGCTGGGAGCAGGGGCTGCTCCAGCCATCAACATCCAACCATTTTGCTTTCTTTCAGAGAGATGCCACCACCCTGAACCTTTGCTGACTGTAAACAATTTGTTTAGATACACTGTTCTGGAGGCAAGAAGTCTGGAGAATTGTTTTAAACCCAAAGTGAGGTAGGGTAATCACTGTTACAGCATTGTAAGGCTCAACAATTAATCTTGTGGCATTAATAAGAAACATAAAGCTCTTAGCTTTTTAGCTTTCAGGCAAATAATTATCTTCCTTGTGCTGGAAGTTGATGATAACTGCAGGCATGGCTTAGAACTATGTTTATTATTTTTTTTTAAGGAAGAAACTATTTTTTAAAGGATTTTATTCAAACAGGTCATAGAAATGAGATTTCTCTGGAACAGACAGATTAACTGTTTTAAGATTATTTGTTTACTATGAGTGGGGATACTCATCCATGTTTAATTGTATTTTAAGAGTATCACATTAGTAATTGACTGCAACATCTTTCATAGCTCTTCCTACTTATTCTCAGGCTTTCATTAAAAAAATAAAACGCATGCTTGGATTTCAAATCTGAACTCAGAAAACCTTTGTAAATTAGCACTACAAGAATGTCAGCTTGAGAAATCAGTATGTACAGAGTATTTATTTGTTGAAATCTGTGTTCTTTAAGAAGTAAACAACAAAAAAAAAAGCCAAATAAATCCCCTTTGGGCATTGACTGGTTCCCTGTGGGCTAGAAATCTGTGTGTTTCCTTGGGTTTCACCTGTTTATTTTTGCACAGGCTCCCATGGCAAGCAGCAGAGGAGGTGCTCTGGGTGCTCACTGTGGGCTGCAGTGATGTTCCCAGGTTGGGTTTCGACTGACGTGTGGGCTGGAGGAGCGGCAGCAGTTTTTCTCCCAGCTGTGCATCTGGGACACAGCAGAGTCCTCCTCCAGCCCTCTTGATAAGCTTTAGGATCAAATCCCACAGTTTGTATTCAGGCAAACCTCCCATGCAGCTC
>JAOXNG010000042.1:33861774-33875598 GCA_028566535.1 Scolopax minor | reverse complement strand
ACCCTGCTGATTGCCTCCGAAATGAAACGGCTTTACTGAGCTACACAAACCTAGGCGGGTGCCTACAGAACTTGTGATCGTAAAGAGAATATATAAAGGTTAAAAAAAATAAAATAATAATCCAGCTGTGGAACGTATCACAAACTGCTGCAGCACGAGATCCTGGCTCAGTCGTCTCACGCTGGGAGAGACCCTCATTGGGAAGCTGCCAGTTCACCTGGGTCTCCCCTCACGGATGCTTGGTGACCCAGAGCACCCACCCGGGTGCCGTGGGGCCCTCCATGGGCTCTCTCTGCTGCTGTGGCACAACACCACCCTCAAGGGCTAAAGCATCAGCAGCCTCTGTCAGGGCTCCCAAACACACACCGGCAAAGCACGCTGTCCTGCCTTGTGAACACAGCAACAATCCAAAGTGTTCAAAATAGCCTTTTCTGAACGTGTGCTACCGAGCAACATCATCGCCTTCCCCCCAAACCAGGGCTCCAAATGAATAATGTATCTTCATTCCATTACGACTGCTCTGAGACGCAGTATGAAACAGGGCTGGGTTTCCTTTGCTTGCTGAACGCGGAGGTGTGCAGATTGGATTCAATTTCAGGAGTCTACTTTTTCCTCTGGAATAAATGGAAACTAGATCTTACTTTTCTTTCAAAAAAAAAAAAACAAACTCCAAACCTTTCTTTTTTAAAGATAAAATAAACACAAAGTCTATTAATCGTGTTAATATGATCCTAGGGGACTAGAATACAGCTGGGACTTACAACCATAGGCTGCTTCAGAAGACAAATTGCTGTTTACAGACTCACACTAATAAGCTGTGTAATTTGGATTTAAGTTTGTTTCAACACTTAAAGAGAGGTTTCAACCGAAGCGTGGTTGCCTGGGTGTCTGTATCCCACCACAGAAACCAGCCAAACTCACCCAACTCCCAGCAGCAAACAAATCCTGCGCCGGTCCCTGACATGGGCACAGAGCAAGGACGCTGCTGTAAATGACACTGATGAGATTTGCTTCACAAATCCTTCCAGTTCTTGCCTCCACTCCACTCAGGAAAGAGCAGATAGGGCCTGCTAGAGAAAGCTGGGTAACGGGCATTGAGTAGGAGAAACTGAAAAGATCGTGGCTTGGCTGAGTAACCGGGGTTACACGAATGAAAGAGCCATTTCGCACTCAACGCCACAACAGCAGAGGGTTTGTGTTAAGAGATCAGAACACGTATCCTAAATTCTGTGGCATGATCAAAGAAAAATAGCAAGGGGAAAGAAAAGGCAAGACGATTTCAAAGCCCACAGAAGGAGTGAACGTTCCCTAATGCTCCTGCTTCACAACCGGCAGCTTCGCCAGTTCTGCCAAACACTCCCTCCCCTTCGGCTCGTGGTGCCCCACCTCTTGCAGTTTTCCCTTCCTCTGAACGCCCGCGTTTTCAGTCCCCTGCCATGGATTTAGGTGGATTTAGAATAATCCACAGCATTATCTGAATGATGAGAAAACTCTTCAGAGAAAACCTCCTGCACTTTCGGACAAATCCGAAGCTTTGAGCTTCCACTCATTGACATCTCTCAACTCAGACTCTGCACTTCTTGCAGTTTTCAGTCAAAAGCACATCAAATTACATACTCTAATGCACTATTCACAAGTGACATTTGGAGGAAGGAGAAGTGGACGATTGCATTACAGGCCTAGGAGCTCCCTACACCATTTGCCTAAGAGAGCACAGCTCCCCAAAGAAAACCCGTGAGGGCAGAGAGCAGCAGCCAGGGACTAGAGCCTGATGTGGAAGAAGAGCTATTTCTTCAACCAACTGTCCAAAAGCCATACCATTCAGTTTGGGCTCAGATTTCCATATAAAACAAGCCCTTGTTAAAGAAAAAGGTGGAGGGTTGAGTTACAGACTTCTTGGTTCAAAGCACCGAGTTCAGGATCTGTTTCTGAAGCCCCAGGCAGAGCTCCACAGGTGATGGAGACATGCTTCGGTCAGCAGGCCCTTGGAACTGCCCCCTGGAAATGATGCTCACTGACCTCTCTGGACCTAGGAGCTCCTGGCTGGTGGGTCAACTCATCACACACACATTTTAAAACGGTATTTTTTGATAAATCTGGAACATCACTTTTTAAGTACATTTTGTACAAGATCTAAAAAAAATATAATAAGCAGTAACTTTGCACTGTATTCCGATAACGCTTAGGGATAGCCTGGAGCTGGATTATGGGCTCCCCAGGAGACAGTTCTAGCTGACTTCAGGGAAGCCCCAGGCAATGAGAAGCAAGTCTAGAATAGGAATAAGGAACACTCACCACCTCTCAGAACACAATCCAAAAATACCAATCTGAAAGTGTTTTTTAATGTACACGTAGCAGAAAATACAGAAACCTTCCTTTCAAGAATAAGGGATTTCTGTTGCAACCATTTACTGTACATTCGTGGACTCTGATTCAAAGTGCAGGAGAAAGAGTTAAACTGGCTTCTTTTTATGAGAAAGAAAATTTAGGCATTTACATACGTAAGATTTTTATGACTGCTAACATATGGGAAACCCACTTGAATGTAAAGGCACATTGAAAAACCTGGGGTCATCACTGCATTTGTCTATATGCAGTCAAGATTTCTTAATACTGATAACAATAGGAGTTTCTATCCCTCACATGCCACAGAAAATGACAAATGGGAAGAATAAACAATTCCCCTCTAGTTCTTATTTTGTTGTGTACTCTGACATGGGTACCTTTCTGTTTAGTTGTCTTTCTTCCTTAATACTCCATAGTAAAAACCACAGACTTCTGCCAGCATCGCCTATTGTTCTCTGGCATTTTTACAAGTAGTAGAAATACACATAACATTTTAATTAATCACATTCTTCTCACAGTGAGGAAATGAAAGCTAGGAGCACATTCTACCCTATTTCTCAGAAACATCCAGAATTTCCTAAAATACCCTCCAATATTACAGCAGTTAATTTTTTGCAGCCTTCTGGCTCTTATTGATCAAATAACAAAGCTGTGCTTTCCATTCTAAGACATGTCCAACACAACTATTCAAATCCTTATATAAATCCACATTTTTAATATATATATGTGCAATGAAGATGGTTTTATATCTATTATTACTAGTAGTATATATACATATTGTTATAAAATCATAACAGGACTCGGAGAAAGGAAATTATAACCCATATCACACTGTCTCATGGCTCAGAATTATAAACATCCCATGGAAGTCCCCACAGTTTGTAAAATCCCAATGAGCACTGAAATTTCCTCAAATACTCTATGAAGTAATTGGTCCGAGACAATACTACACACTACTGCAGCAGAAAAACCAATTTCACTGTAAGACTTTCTATTTAAACACAGAATTTCATGTATATTTCCTACTCATTGTGTTCAAACTACGATACCAAGAGGGGTACGTAAAATAAATATATAAAAGCTTTGTTACACTTCTATTAGCATTTCTAAACAGGAGCTCATGCAAATATTTTCATCCATGCAAAGACAGCGCTGCCATTCGGTTAGATTCTTGGATATTCTACATTTAACTTCTTTTGACAAGAAGCCTCTGATCTGGTTAAACGCTATTAAAACAAGCAAGGCATCCAAATCCAACAACCAGGTGTTTTTTTCAGCTGCTGTAAATACAAGCAGCTTCCAGCTGGTTTCATGTTGATTGTACTTTGGGCATCTCTTCCCCACTGGACTCAGAGAAACATTTCAGCTGCTTCTTCCTGCCTTCCTGCTCCATGAGGCTTCCCCGGCTCCGCTGTGCTCAGGACTCTGCCCAAAGACTAGCACTAACATCACACTTTTCTTGGATTTCTGCATGAGAACTCTATAAAAATGTGTGACCACATGAAACTCCTCCATGAAAACAGGACCCATGCCACAGGTTCCTTTCTACTCTTCCTTTTTTTCATGCCTCTATGAAAACCTCTTCAGATTTAGTTTCTTTGTGTAATTTCTAAAAATAGGACAATCATAACTTTCTGCAACAGAAACAATAATAAAATGATTCCGCAGAGAGATGAATTATTTACTCTGCATAAAGTTCCCCTAAAGAAGCTAAGAATATTGTGCTCCTGCTTCACCAGAGGAAAAGACAATAAAACACCCTGAAATCATTTTAAATCCGTTCTGAGAACAGCTTGCTGAAGCCCCTGTGAAGACAGCAGACATGAAGATGAAATAAATCAGAAGCAAGTAAGCCTCCTTTTAAAAATACGGTTTATAAAATAACAATAGCTTCTATCCAAGTTCCAGGCTTGCGACACAAGTGGAAATAAAATAAAGTCATTAAAAGTCGGCCTCTGGCTGTGGGGGTGTTGGCCGGGCAGTGCTGAGAACCCTCAACACTCATGTCACCAGGCACGAGGTGGCCTCGGAGCAGGATTATGCGCTTTCGCCCTGGCCCCTTTACATTCAAACACCAAACAGGGGGTTACAGACTGTACGTTGGGTACACCTGAAGAAACAACATGCTCACCTACGTGGAAAAATAGGACGGCTCTGATATCCAGCACTGCAGTGCTCGGATCTTTAAAAAAATAAATAAAAAAAAAGTCATCTGATAGAGAAATTCTTGGCTGTTCACTGTCCTGCCCACCCCAGTTCCGACAGTTCTGATCTAAAACAGTAGGTGGAAAAAATCTCCACAACATACGGACCAACTGAAAACAGTTCCCTTGAGGGGAAAAAAAGAAACAAAACAAAACACTAAAAAAGAATTGGGTGAGGTTTCCCAGCCTAAAATGCTGTTGCCTCCCAGATAGTGATGCTGTAAGAGCTGGTCTGGACTCCAAACTATTTCCAAACTATGCATATCTCAGGCTCCTCAGAGACCTTGCCTAGATCACCAGGACCAAATTTCTTGGCATAACAGAGATCAAAGTGCTTTATAACATCTGCTTATGCTCTCTTTGTGCTTCGATAATTTCAAGATGGCAGTCTTAATCACCCTCAAAAATTCCATATTGTGTACAGTTTGACAAAACTTTAGAGTCTCTGTAAGTAAAAAGACCCTACAAAAAAATAAAAATCCTGGCTGAAAAGTCTGTAATAGTGAAAAATCCAAAACAGATATCAAAAAGGGAAAAAAACAACAACAACAAAATCAACCATTGGTTGAAGATCCAAGGGATGCAACAGATTTTAAACATGCAAGGGGAAAACAAATCTCTTTTTATTATGGAAAATATACAATTCGAGTTGACTAAAGATTATGAAATCAAAAGGTCAGTCACCAAAAGAGGACGCAGTGGAATGACTTCATTCCTTCTTGTTTCATAAAGAAAATGTAAATACAAAACATTTAATTTTTCAAAAGGGAAACGTTCTTTGTAATAAAATGTTAAGCAGGGATTAAAGATACAATAGGTTATCACTCAATCCTTAGCTATGTTTGGTTTTCTTGAAGCATCATGGGATATTTTGGCATGAGCAGGTTTTTTCTTGGTTACCTCCTCAAAAACAGGTTCCTTTAATTATACAGTCTTTTTCACTCAAAATAAATTCAGTTTATTACTGTCTTTTAAATGCTCCTTGAAGTACAGTTGAACAAGACTCAGAAACAGTGAAAAACACAGCTTTGAATTGCTAAATGGCATGTTCTCACAAAAGATCTGAGGGTGCCAGAGGCCACAGATTCAAAGTCCTAATATTAAGATAAGCATCTTAGTCATATGAGTCTTTACACAGCTTACTTTTCTTTCTTTGAGAAAACAATCTCAGAAGTAAAGCTATACTCTATGCAACATCAAATATAACGTGAGCCTTGGCTGGAAAAACTGTGTATCCAAGCAGGATTTAATGCCTGCATTGAGCATGTGTTGCTCTTCTGGCAGATCCCAAGAAATGGTCCTGCAAACCATTTGTATGCCTCTAACCCAAGTCATCAACTCGCTCAGGAGAGAACAGTGCCAGGGAGTTTGCTGTTACCACAGAACATCAAACCAACCTCCTGCTAACTGCCAGCAGCAAACTCTCAAAGCAACTTCTTTCTTTCCCCTGTTGAAATGGTTGCATCAAACAGATTTAGCAATACAGATTGAGCACATCTAGGCCAGGCAAAAGACTGGAGCAGGAATTTGAGGACACATTAATAAACTTGTTACAGGAAGAGCCAAAGGGCTGTTCTGAGCCCCAGTGGGTAGCATCCGAGTCTCAGGCTCCTGACGCGGGGAGTCAACACGCTACCACTGAACCGAGGATCATTTAAACAAGGCACCTTCCAGCTCTGGATTGGTTTCTGCTTTTCCTTTGGCTGTGACAGCTGGGCACACACCCTGCAGATCGACAGGCCGCCTCACCTGGGCTTCACAGAGTGGATGGAGGTGTTCCCATCCCATGGGGTCACAGGCTGCCCAGGACTCGCCGTCCCTGCCCACTGCCCGGGGCACGCCAAGCGGCTCTCAGCCCCAAGATCGACCACTGGCTCCTCCGGGTCTCTCTCACAGGCTGATACTGAGGTGTAGGTGTGTATTTATTTTACAATTCCCTTCAACAGCCCTTTAAACTGGCTCCTGGGAAAACTCCTCCCATCAGGGAATTGTCCAACTCCAAAAATGGGACTGCTACTTACACTACTGTACTGTTTCAATGGGAAATGTAGATTAGACAGAACCTTCAGATTAGATACGGCAATCCAGAGTAAATGATCACAAAACTAAGGGTTTTTTTCCTCAAACATCCATTTGTTCACTGGTGGCCCATGCTACAAGTTCAAGCCCAAACACCGCTTTGCTAAGAACGGCATCTCCATAAAAACTCCAGTAGTCAGGTAAACAAGATGAGTTCAAGTTTTTAAATGTCATCTATCAAACAGCTGTCAGCATCTTTTCCTCTGAAAAAAGATTCCTAGGAGCACCACAAGATGTTTCTTCAGAAGGGTGTAGTTATCAGGCAGGTGAAGAGACACCCAGGACTGACCGCTGCAGGTCCTCTCTGCCTTTCCTCTCTACACACCAGCTTTAAGGAGATACAGAAGATGTGCAGTGGGATGTTGCTGACCTGAGTATGACACAGGGGAGGGAGAGAGGTTCTCTGAGAAAGTTTTAGCCTTTCTTGGATGAGCCCATGCTGCACAGACAGGCCCATGCCAGAAGTCAGCATGGAGCCCCAGCCCTGTGCTTCCCACCACTGCCGCCTACCCCCAGACACGGCAGCTTCCTGGGAGCTCCAACAGCTACTGGAAAAGGCCCTTTCTCATCACTGGCTTCCTTTAACAGCTCTGCTCAACTCATAAATTACAACAGACCAACCCCAACATCATCCACTCCAAAATATGACACTTTTGTGAACAATTTCTGAATTAAATGGTTTCTAAAAGTCAAGGCTCATAGTTACTGCTTTTTAGCTTAAAAGCCCTGCTCATGAATAGAACATTTTCTCTGTCAAAAATACCTCTGTGACTACCATTTTCCGGTACTTCAGTTATTGTGATGGCTAAAATTGAACAAATCTCCTTCTAAAGGACTGGAACTGTTTGGCTGAGTAGGCTGGTACTTGGTAGCTTCATAATTACACTGCATTATTTGCAGATGCTTCTCCCTCAAAATGAACCATAAACCACACTAACAGTGAAAACGCCCAACAGCAAATTGCTGTCACAGTTGCATCACTATGAACACACAATTTTGTGATAAGAAGTCAGGTGGTTCTAGAGTCAAATGACTTTGTCCCTCCACTCTACAGAATGACAGACAGATGATGTCAAAAGGATGCTGGAGTAGTTAATCTGAGCAAAGCCTGAGTAAGGGACCAGGAAACCCAGACTCCCAAAATGGTACACGGGTGTACAAAAGGGAAGGTCAAAGCTAACGAGAAATAGATCACAATAGTTCTCTGAAAGCATTTCTATCAGACATAGATACTCAGGAGGAAAAAAAGATCCATCTGTTTCAGAAACTTGTCTCCTCTAGTGGCCAGGAGCACTTGTCTCTGGTATATCCCTACAACTAAGAAAAATACAGAACATTCTTGTCTCTACACTAAAGGTTAGATCTAAACTACTATGATTAATAGCCCCTGACAAAAAGAACACAGCCATCAAGCATAAATAGACATAAAGATCTCAAAATAGTTGAGCATCATATGACCTATTACATCACCTATCAAAGACATGCAACTAAATATCCAAAGAGAAACAGAAGGTCAATTTAGGCACATTTCAGGAGTTGAAAATCCAAAGTTATCCTTTGGCTGTAAGGACAATATTAAAAATTATCTTCAGCTTTACTAGCCATAGTTTCTGAAATGCTGGAAATTAGAGACAAAGTTGACAGCAAAATGGAAAACACCCAGTATTTTGAATAAGATCAGCCTATTTTCAGCTGCTTTTTGTTTTTGCAGAACAAGCTAACGACTTCTACAGTTTCCCAGCAGGTTGTTAGAGGGATTAGTTTGCCCACATGACACATTCTTCTACATCTTTTGATAAGAACCAGTTGGACCTGTGCCACCAAAAGACCCGTGCACCTCCAGCAGAAACAGGGGCATATGAAGAAAGAGCAGATAATCCATCAGTCATATTAATAGCGAACATTTACATCCTGTCCCCCTCACCCCATCTAAGTTTATCCTCGTGTTGGAATCCAGAGCATAAAATCTGTGAGAATCCTGGCCTCAGCACCATCTTTTTTCTTTGCCTTAAAACTCAGCAAATTTAAGAAATAGCTGAGCCTTAAGGTCTCAGTGCGCACGTGTTCACACATCTGTTTGGGGGTTGTCTGAGTAAGGTTGTTTGCACTGGGCAACCTTTAGCCAAAGGCTGCTAAAATAAATACAACTTCTCTTGTGAACACTGTTCAGCTGCCAGAACCTGGTCCTCCTGTTCTCCTTCCCAGAACCTGTGAGAGCGGTGGTGGCATCAGCTGGGACAGGTAACACTTGCCACCAGGGAGGACATTTCAACAGCTCCTGTTGCAATGGTGGCCACTATGACAGATGACCACTCCCTGCCCTTTGCGACCTTACTGAATTCAAAAGGAACATAAAGAAAAGAATCCCATGTATCAAGAGAGTTTCTGCATCTTTGGTAGAAATCTTCAAACCTGCCTTTTTGCGTATTTGACAAGAGTTTCCTAACTAGGCCACTCATTTTAGTATGTTTTCACATAACTAACACTAACCAGAAATTATGTAAAGCTCAGTTCTTCTGAATGCATGTAACATCAAAAAAATGTGTCAGGTACCTCAACAACAATCTGTTAGGAATAGCAGAATCTATATATAGTTTAATATCTCCTGAGCTCAGATGCATATTAGCAGCCTGTTTTAGCTGTAACTACCACAGGATTTATCATACTGTCGTCAAAAAGTTTGCCCACTCTTTACATATTTGGAATTTTATCGATTATCTGATATGATGTTCAGGGAATGCTGGATTTTTATACACAGTGTACACTCCATCTCATTTGACAATTAATGTAAGCTGCTATAGTATCCCCTATTTTGAAGCTGAAAGTCTAAAGAGCAAAATGTTACACTTTCAGAAATGAATACTGACTTGACTTGGACTGTTTTCACAAGACATCACTGAATAAATCTTGGAGCTGATTTACAGAGACATCCCTTCAGCACAGCTCCTATCAAAAACAAGCAAAACATAAGCCTGGTTTGGTCCACACTGTTTATATTAATTTCCAGTTCGCATCACAAAAATAGATGATCTGTAATCATGACCCGTCATCTTGATTCAACAAAATGAACATTTCTTTTAGTTTATGTATACCTCCACCATCTCTGTATACTGGCTTAATAAAACAGTAGTTAATCTAAATAAGAATGTTAGCCTTCTGTCTCAAAATAACACACCCAGAAATGCTTGATTTTAGAACCTATACGGATGATGAATGACACAAATATTTACAAGTTGCAAAAAAATTGAACTGAAAAAATAATACTTTGCAACTGAACTGTTTGATCCTCCTTGCATAGCCCCAGTCTGTGTTTTTGGAGGTACATACTTTCTCTCCACGCAAAACCTCTTTTCCCTTGACACAGTCATTTCCTGCACACTTGGAGACAGAAGATGAATGTTTAGTGAAGAACATGACTGTGATTAAGCTCCCAATACATTCTTCATCTGTAGCCCAGCTGGTGCAGCATCTCCACCGCTCCTCTCTCTCTCCTATGGGAAAAGTCTCTAATTGATGTATTGAGCTTTGCAAAAAGGTGTTAAAGATCTCAAAATAACCCCCACAATTTATGATGTCAATAACACATCCCTTAACTGAAAAGTGAGCTCTGCCCAATCTCAGGAATTGTCTAGTTGAGAGAACTGTTTCTCTGAACTTTATCAAACAGTAAAATATGTTTCTATAAAGATGAAAACAAATATGTATGTTTTTACCACCTCTCCCTAAAATCCTTTGAGACAGGCACCACTGCCACATCCCCTCATCATGCAGAGCTCAGCAGTAACACAGCAAAGCACAAGACAGCTCTTTGATTTCCTGGACAGTATTTACCACACCACAAACAGAACACCTTTTACAAACAAGTGGTAGCACCCAACTCTCCCACGTACCCATCACAGGCTGGCACTAAGGAATACTAAAGGCAAGAAATATTTAATTATTTCAAGAAGCACAGGAGGCAAGTCCCAGCTAAAGCTGTCAACCAGAAGTTAGCTAATCCTACCTCCCAGAACTTTCAAGCCTTTTACAGTTTCAGTAAGTGGTTTATAAATTACATTAAAACCTCAATTTTGGTGTGTGGGTTTTGACCTGTGCTGCCCAGGTAGCACACTCCACAGCCAAGACATCAATCTCTACACAGCTGTCTACACCGAGGACAAAGGGTACCCAAGTGCCAACTCTCTCAGCTGTCTCTGTGTGGCCAGGAAAAACTGAAGTTCCTCCTCAAAAATCTCCCAAACACCTGCACTTTCTCAACTCTGAACAAACGACTTCCTTCTAGCAGTTGTGCCTGTCACATGCTTTCTTTTCTCTTGCTAGTTTGGCATCCTTGTGATTTCCACAGAGTCACAGGATGGGTGACATCAGAAAGGAGATGCAGTCCAACACCCTGCTCAAGCAAGGGCAGCTGCAGGTTGTTGCTCAGGATTGTGTCTAGTCAGGCTTTGAATACTGCCAAGGTGATCTCCATCACCACTCCGCACAGCTTGTTCCAGGATTCTACCACCCCTGTAGATAAAAAGCTATTTCTTTCATATTTAAAAGGATTTTTTCTTGTGTTTACATTTGCCCGCATTGCCTCTTGTCCAGTCACTGGGCACCACTGAGAAAAGCCTGGCTCTGCCTTCGTTAGCCCCTCTCACCAGGTATTTATACACACTGTGAGCCCCCAAGCCTTCTCTGCTCCAGTCTGGACACTCCCGTCTCTCCCAGCTTCTCCCCATGTGTCAGACTTTCCAATCCTTTAATCCCCCTCATGGCCCTTTGCTGAACTCATTCCAGTAAATTCACATCTCTTTTGTACTGGGGACCTCAGCACTGGACACAGCCCCCCAGATGTGTCTCAGCACTGTTCAACAGAGGGGAAGGCTCACCTCCCTCAACCTGCAGGCACAGCCCAGGATGTGTTTTGTTGGTGTTTTGCTGGCTTATGGTCAACTTGTCCCCTGCACCCTCCAGTGCTTTTCTGCAGAGCTGCCAGCCCCACCATGTACTGGTGCAGGGAATTATTTCCCCCCGTGTGCAGGATGTTGCTGAGCTTCATGACCATGTTGGCTTATTTCTTTAGGCCCCTCTGAACAGTAGCAAAACCATCTGGTGTATCAAACACTCCTCAGTTCTGTATCTTGAAATTTTCACCTTCTGAATTTGGAGGCTAAAGCAAAGTTAGATGCACAAATTAGGGGGACCTTCTGTTAAAGAAAAGTAGATCTGCAGTCTGCAGCTCAATATATTTGCCTTCCATGTGACCAGAATTTCTTTCACAGAAATGAAAGATTTCCTTAAGCTTAAATTCACTCATATAACCACTCAACTTAAGTGTAATCAGTAGAATAAGATTATGCTGAGAAGTTTCCCTTTGGGTCTAGCTTCCATCTGGGATTTTTGTGTCACATTTTCCAGTTGTCTGCAGAAGGAATATCTGTTATAGACACAGAAGAACTACATCTATCAACACCCAGTTACTCAACTAACAGACTTCTGCTTTTCAGGGAAACATGTTAGTGGTAATCTAGATACTTGGTTTATGACTGGCTACAGTATATTCTATACAGAACACAAAGACTATCAGACACACACTCCTCTTCCCCAGTTAAGCTCTACAAACTACCTTTAATACCTACAAACTACTCCTTTAAAAAACAGGCAACTTAAAATTTCACCCATCCAGTCATGATTTTCCTTTCCCCTCACTCCTCCTCTATCACTAGTATCTGTTAAAGCTATCAAATACTCCTTTTCCTGATGCTTCTTAACTTCAAACTCCTACTGTCTCTAATCTCTATTTCCCTTACATTTGCAGCCATACATTACTATACATATTTAGATATTACCTTTCAAGCTATCAATTTACGCATGTATGTCTTGCAAAAACTTTACAACATTTGCACCCATCAGCTCAAGGGTCTGCAAGTCCCAGGTGGAAGCTCCCCTCCTCACACAAGCCTGAGAGCAAAGCTGCAGCACAGCAACATTGCAGCCCACCCGAAATTCAGTAGTGGAGGCGGGGCAGCCCGCATTCCAGTACATGCAGAGAATGTCCTATTTTATAATCTACAGGAGAAAAAAATATATATATATATTTTTAGGCAATCTGTAACAGACAGCAGGATCACCAAATCACAAGTGTTTCCAGCCATACAACGTGCAGCAGGAGTAAACTACTGCGCTAGAATGCAGTCGACTTTTCAGAATACTATTGCCTATGAAGTTTCTTCTCTCTTTTTTTTTTCTTCACACTGTCTTGTGTGGTTGCATAAAATCCTTCTGTGAAACCGAATCTAACACCCCTTCCATCCGCCCGTTAATTAAGGAAAAACAGAAAATGTGGAAAGATTGCATTATGTTAAAGCAGAATGTACTAGTTGTATAAGAGCCTTTGGAGAATTTCCAACTCTATTGAAACTTCCCTCTTCAGAGGAAGGGGGGAAAAAAAAAAAAAAAGGTCAGAAAAGGCCTAAATTACCTTTCTGATTATGGAAAGGCTTTACACAATTCACATCACACATTAAAAAAAAAAATCCTCAGAAGCTAAGCAAGGTTTCACAGGAGCCTGAAGCACTGTGAACTCATGAAAAATGAATTTAATCGTCAAAGCTGAGACTAGGAAGAACTGTTCTACATAACAAAAAAGTTCTCAGCTGCATTATTAAAATCATTGCTTAACGGATCAATTTATTTCAAAGGGTTGACTCTCTACATTAGAAGTTATCAAAGACGCATGATCTAAAAGGAGTCTTTGTCAAGCACAGTACCTGTCTACTCTAACTGCAACTGCGTTATAATTGCAAGGCTTATGATCATTTTATGTATTTGTGATTTTATTTTTATCTAAATGGAGATATAAGACGGCTGCAAAGCCTGTCAAAGACAGAAAATGTCAGGATTGATAACAACCAATTACTTGCCTAAATGTAACAACGTCCATATTTCTTTAAACTTTTGATATAAACCATTAGCTTCCATTTAGTCCCCATTCTAAGCCAAAATCTGTAACCTGAAGCACACGAAATAAACTGTGTATACCCAACAGCTTTAATCAAAATATACTCTTCAACATTTTCCAATAGGTTCCAGAATACTGGCATCAAACACAAAGGTAGGTCTGAACGTGAAAAATCACTCCTCCTCTTGCCAGCAACCATTTCTCCCCCACCTGGGAGGAAGCCTATGCTGCATATGCCACGCGTTCTGC
>JAOXNG010000042.1:33840406-33854831 GCA_028566535.1 Scolopax minor | reverse complement strand
CCTGTCTATCCTCTGCTATACCCTGGTTAATACTCACACACACCAGTAATGCTAACCGATGGTTGCTCACTTCCAGAGGGCAACCACTGCAAATATGCAACAAGCCAACTTTAACATAAAGTGAGAATGTTGAGAATGTCTGTATGATTCTGGGTTAAAGCTCCAGTGGTCCTTGACCCACAGCAGTTCAACCATTAAGTTAACAAAAAAACCCAAAACAATAAAAGATCCTTTTTTCAATGGCTTTACATTGATAGTTCCAAACAGTATCAGTTCAACTAGAAACAGAAAAGAGAGAAATGAAGTAGTCTTGACATTGCATAGCAGTACAGATAAATTGAATGTGATAAACTGTCAATTTTAATAGCTTCATAAACTACAAATTAGAGACATTACTTGAATTTCAGCTCATTTCTGAAGCAATGGACTTTTTTTAAAATAAATCAGTTAAAAGGGAATGTTCTGATATTTTGGTCCTCAACTTGGAATATTTTATTGAAAGTATACACAGATGAAAAAAGAAACTAACACTTTTACGTTATGAGTATATACCTTTTGTATTGTTTTCACACTTTGATAATCAAAAAGTTATTGCAATTAATTTCTAGAAGAGATTTTTGAACTTGAGATATTTGTCAACTTATAGAAAATGGTAAGAATTTTTGATCAATCACCACAAACTGTTTAAGTCAAAACTTGTATATTTGTCAGCATATACATATTAGCTGTATCGTGCTGACAGCTTTATATCTAAACCTGAGAACTATTTCTATAGTTGGTTTCCATTAACCAGAAAGGATTAATACAAAGCATTTTATGACAACAATTCAAGAATGGCTGTTTTATGCCCAGTGAAGACAAGCTTGTTCCAACAACGTACAGTTTAACTCTAACTGCACACATCTTGGTGCTGAGCCTGCCCGGGTCACCATTATGGGTCTTGGCCACCTGGAGAGACATGAAGAGCCTTATAGGTAAGTAGTATCACAGCTCCTCTGGACTGGAAGAGTGAGAATTAGCTGTCATTACTGGCTGTAAACATTTAAATTTGTGTTTGTTGTGAACTGTTAAATGGCTCCAATGGATGCATGAAGCCTGTTTCTCCCATTTGTACCTCTGGTCTATAACTGCATTGATGTTTCATCCTGAGGGGACTAAGCCTGTTACTGTCATAAGGAATCACACAAACTCAGTTAACTGAGGAATTCCTACTCTCAAATAATAAAAAAAAAAAGTTTGAAAAGCTCCCGATTAGGTGAGCCATGTTTCCTGGTAAGTGAATCCACACAGTATGAACAGTCACTAACGTAAAGTACGTTAAACATTTAAATAAAAATTGGAAAATGATTCTAAGTCGTTTCACACACACAAAAAACTGTAAACGTGAATAAGGGAGGGGTGTTCCAGGAAGAACATACCTGAACACTCTATTTCCTGGACTAACACTGAGAGGGCTGGTCCCACATCATGTGAGCAAACTGCCAGACACCACTCAGTGTTGCTGCTGCTGAACACTGTAACCGGGCAGCGTTTCTCCAGGGGTCCCACACAACAGAAGATGGCATTTCATCCAAACCAAGCAGCTTGAAAAAGCCTGCTGTTACCTTTGTAATCAATAACACGAACACAGGATTGAGGTCTAAAGCTGAGAGAACAAGAGCTTTCTCATTGAAGCAGCTGATGGGAAGGCTTACTTGAGAACTTGAGGGTTTTTTTCATAATTTGTTTCCTTGAGACACAAACCATATTTTTATTGAATACATGTGGTACTCCGTTCTTCACTGGAGTCTCTAAATATTGTCTTAATAAAAGCAATAAAGCTAAGCCCAAATGTGATTTTTGTAGTTTTTCTGAAATATGAGAGAAACCAGCTCAAGTATGAAGAGCTGCAAAGTACAGGATTACCTGAGATTCAAGTGGATACAATTTGCATTCTTAGATTACAGTGCACCAGCATTACAAAGATCACATGCCCTGAAGTGCTCTTTATAAACTGCTTTTTATCTCAGCATTAATATGTCAGCTATATGTTGTAGAAAAAAAGTAAATCAATCAACAGTTAAGTATTCTAAGGATTTGGGGGCTTGTCTGTTAAATCCCATCCTTAGTTCTTTTGGGATTACAAAGTTCACTCCGTTATTTTTGCCTTCACCCATATTAACTGAAGCTGAACAGAAACTAAAGAGAAACAACCTCGACTGACAGTCCAGAACACAACAGACTCGGCCACACCACACCACACCAGGCTTCCTAGACCCTCTTCTCCTGTCAAGGTTCCAAAACAAGTTTTATAGAAAGACAACTGTGAGGAGAAGGAGCAGCTCAAACCCATCTAGTAAATGAATCCACACATACAAGGCATAAACAGTTAGAATTCCAATTCTAACAGCAATTAAAAATTTTTATGAAAGAAGAGGAAAATTGAGAAAATCTGCCTGTGTGATAGGGTCAGATAGAAACCCATCACCTTTCTGCACCCTCAAGAAGTCAGGCTGGTTTGTCCCCACTGCGAGACAGCCCTCCCTCAGCGCACCCTTCGGCTCCTGCAGGGATGCTCGGGCAACGCAAGGAGAACGGGGCAGCACCTCACACCAAACTTAGAGATTTTCCTACAGACACTGGGAGGGCTGGGGGGTGAGGGGGGACAGACACAAGGCCTGGTATGAGAGAGAGAAGCCAACTGCTGGAAATGCAGGCTGGAGAACTGTCAGGAAAGAAGAATCACGTGCATGTGACAAATCCAGCTCCTACATGCTTTTGGTCTAACAAATCCTAGCTCAGAAACTGTTTTTTCTCACCTGGATTAGTAAATCAGACAAATTCTTGCCCTGTGACAATGAGATCTAGTTTTGTTATCTCTAAATATTCTCCAAGTCCAGCCAGCCTGAGATAACATACGTAAGAGTTGTGTTCACTTTAACATCCCCATTTTCTCTGTCAAAGATAGATTGATGGCAAAAAATGATCTGGAACACCCCGGGACATCTGCTGATCTGCTGAAAAGTGTTTAACTCCAATACCAGGATTAGGATCCCTTACAGCCAAGACACGAATGTCTTGTAGAAGGCTACTTGGCTAAAACTGGGATAATTTGTGCTTAAAGAGGGAACCAAAAGAGAAAAACAACGCTCTCAGGTTACTGATACACTCATCATCCAGTCAAAACCAGATGCTTTCTTCCTTACCTAGATGCAAAGACCTGGAAGAAAGTTAAAAAAACCAAAAAGTTTTCAGTGTGGCTTAGGCAGTCACAGAATTCTTGCACGCAGATCATTATTTTATTAGCTACAGCTCAACCACAATGTTAACTGCTCATGTCTCCACCTGGTTATTCATGGCAATGTGCAACTGAACCTTAGATTTTACTCACTGCCTACTTTCTTTTTGGAGCTCTGCTCCCACCGAATTAACAATGCTGAGTTAGTTAAAAAGCAAGACTCAGCAGGCTGAGCTGGACACAGAACAACAACCTACACCACTTCGAAACCATAACAGAGAAAAAAAGACCAAACTAGACAAATATAAGTGTCATTAAAACAAGCCAAAAAACTATTCCGTTTCTTTGAGTCAGATTGCAGCTCTTAAAGAGTAGAAATCTGTCTGATAAATACAGAATACATACCCTCTCTCAAAGGACTGGCAAATGTGGGCCTACTAAATAGAGATAATGCTCAGCAGCTGAATTCAGACCCAATAGCTCATCTTTTGAAAGAGGGGCAAAGTCAGTTATACATTTCAAATTATACCAAACCGCTCTTGTATCAAACAGCCTATTGGCAAAGAAGCTTGTTAACTCCAGTGCTTTGAAGTTTTACATAACTTCTATGTCAAACTGCAAGATTTTCAATCGAGTGTCATTTGAGTATTTTTTGTCGGGGGGGGGGGGGGGAATTGTTGTTGTTAAATCAACCTATGACTCATTTTTATTCAAGTACTTCATATGTTTATTATTCTTTAAAGGTAAACCCACTTATATTCACAACATATTTAAGAGTAACAAGCACTTTAATGTGGAAAGATCACTAGTATCAACTCCACAGATGAGGAGACAATGAAAATGGGAAGGGCTCAGCGTTACTCCTTCTTCAAGTTCCTGGAACAGTTTTCTTGCTCCTACAAACACTTTCCTGGGGCAAGTGGGGGTGGAATTTCTCACACTATTTAAGTACTTTAGTATTGATAACTTTAGGACAATTATTATTTTCTGCTTCATTCAATGCTCAACCCTGTTACACGCTGCCTTGGACTTCTTGTTTTACAGTAAAATCCTCTTGCAGCCAAACTGGATCCATATGGCTGGCCTGCCAGAACTCGTGACAGTACTGCACTGAAAGTTGTGTGCCATGACTTGCACTGTAAATCTGAATCCCTGTCAGTGTTTAAACCTGTGAAATGCAGAGGGAATTTAAATAATGATTCGGTTAAGGGAGCAGGTGGTTGTTCAACTCGCTGAATGTTCATCCTGCTGTTAACAGCTTACACATTTATACTACAGTACATGAAACAGTAAAGCACTAGAAAGAATATAAGGTGTTAACAACCACTACAAAATATTTCTGTAAGGGTACATTTCCTCCATTTCCCATCAACATAAATTCTGACAACAAAAAACAATACTAATCCATGCATTCATTCATCTTTAGCATCTGCTTTTAATTTACACATTAATAGAAAGCTACATTTCATTATTAAGTTTTTCTTATTAGTGACTGAACCAATGTTTCTGCCCCTTTGGTATTGTCAGTTCATTAGATTTCTGAAGCTGATTAAGTTTATTCAGATATTTCAAAAGAAGACCATATTCTGTTTAAACAAACAGACAACACAGAACATGGTGCTTCACAGAGACTTCACAGCACATCTGCATCTCCTTAAGTGGAATCACTTCATTAGCAGCATAGCCTTCAGTTCCCATCTAAACAGGCTGAACTGAGTTTAATCCACAAGTAATCACCCCACACTGGTGGGTACTTAAATACACTCATGTCACCAAAGACTATTTAATTGGAAAAACCACACAATGCCCACAGCAAAGCAACAATCAATATTCTATCATCTATCTGTTTTTTTCCTACCCCTTGCTAAAATAAATCCTACATTTATGATTGTAGGTGCAAATTCTCCATAATTATAAAATCTTGGGTAATATCAAGTAGCACGTAAGTTTGCAGGCCTCCCAGATAACACATGGAAACACACAGGTTCTTATTCAGGAATCCAGTATAAACAGGGGGGTGTTGCTAATGCATTTGTCATCCAAATCTGAAAATAGCAAAACTATCACAAACAGTGAAGAAAAACCCTGACAGCAGCATTCCTTACAGTGCCCAAAATAAGGCAGCCGCATTGCGTAGCCAGAAAGCCTTTAGGCAGCAGCTTCACACTTTGGAGCGCGCAGAGCTGCGCCGACAGATAAGTTTCATTGACCAAGGAAATTTTTAGGCTACCCCTAAATTCCTCCACACTTCTACGAGTTAGGAAAGGAGCTGAAACACAAATTCATGATGATGGGAGGGATTGAGCACCTGATCCCTTTGGAAATAACTTGCAGCATTTTGATATAGTGTCCTTTTTTCCACTGCCAGAGATAAGCCCTGACAGCAAAAACAAACACGGGAGCACCCCCTAATCCCTCCCACTGCACAGACAACCCGGTTCCATCAAGTCCCCTTTATCGGATGACTTTCCACTGACACACAGCAGGGAACACACAAGAAGTCCTGCCTCTGCTGAGCCTGGCATGGAAAACAAACTGCAATGGCTTAAACATGATGGCGAAATTTTGAGGAGAAAAAAAAAAAAAAAACCAACCAAAAAACCACCAAACAAATCTTTCTTATTATGCTGTATAAGAAGAGCAGGAAAAACTGTTGGTAAGCTCTTCCTCCTCTTCCTTTCATCACTAGAGTCACTATCAGCAACCTCCCAGAGAAAGCCATTGGGTGTACACTGCCCTGGATTTCAGAACATGCAGATCCTACCAAGCATCATACTGTGATTATTCATTCATTTCTTTGCCAACAGTTTTCCACCTAGAATTTTACATTCGGGATTTCTAAGGGTTTGGGTTTAGTAGTTGGTTTAGAGTTTTTTTTAAAGAATGTTCATAGGGATCTAAATGAAAATGAAACTGAATTATTGCATGTGTCACACAAATAGTATAAAGGATAAACAATATTCTTCAGCAACTTTGAAACCCAGGAAATACACGAAAAGCAGATTATACAAACAACAGCTTCTGTAGCTACATAAAGGGAGTGAAAGAGCTGACAAAAACATATCACTTTTGTGCTTTCAAATAATCTGTTTTGACAGTGTCACAGTGGAACACATACATTAGTGATTTCTCATTTGTAGCAGCTTCAGTGGTGGAGAATCAGAGTTAATTTCCTAACTAAAGCAAACCACATGCCCGTTTTACCACTTCCTGCCTTTTGGAAAAGCCTCCATCTACCTACGATTCCCAGTTTATGAACCAACTTCACTGCTTCCTTTGGAAGATGACAGGAATCCACTAATGATGTTAATGACTACAAAGTTTTAAAAATTGAGACAATTACCTCTTTCAGTCTCTAAACAGGTAATCAGTTGTGACCAACTTTTTCTCAATTTGCTAACAATCAGTAAGTCTTAACTAAACATTTAAAAGCATAAGGAGTTCATTTAAAAGTTTAAGTAGAATCAGTATAAAACTTAAATGACACCATCTGTTCTTAGCAGACCACATTCTTTAAGTGTTGTAAGCAGAACAGGGCTCTATAGCTCATCAAAAAATAGAAAACTGCATGCTAATTTTAAGAAAAATCTCCTGAAAGTCAATTCCAGAAACATTCCGAGGCACCTTCTTAATTATTACCTACCACCAAAAGGCAACACATTCATTCAGTTGGTGCCTATTGCATCTGCCACTGAAGACCATAGAAAAAAATACCACAGGGATTATGGAGTGAGAGAAAGAACTATAAATAATGATGTACAATAATAAGAAATCATGCTTTAATTTCAACTTAGTCTGTAATATCATAAAAGGTATGCAGGGATTTAAATAATAAGCTGGTAAGATTTCTAATAAGCTACTGTGAAAAGAAAAACACTAAAACTAAGTGTTACTCTAAAAGTAAACACTGTTAAATACGATTTACTGAAGTTACAAAAAATAAACTTTTTTTAAAAAATACTGAACAGTTTTCAAGATGACACTATACTCCACATTGAAGCAACAAGGAAGAAAGGAGTTAAATTTTCCACAAAATGGAGACATATTACAGCCTCAGCGGTAGAAGGATGGATACACTAAAAATGAAAGCTGTCCATATTTGTACTACAATTGCAATACAAAAACACAAGACTTACTCTATAACATTACAATTTGGTGTTTTGAAAAATAGTCCTCTGTAAACCACAGTGAAAATAAACTTCAGCATACGTCCCACATGAAGTAGTGAGGAATTTGCATGCCGCCTCTATTACGGTGAAAACTCATGTGCACACACCACAAACCATTCTGCTTCTACTCATTAAGATTTTACTTAAATGAATATGGACATTCAAATTCTATTGCCAGCTCTACGGTTATTTCTCACACTAGTCAGACTAACTCTTCCCTTACCCAGAATGCTCGCAATGGGATACTTGAATTCCTTTTCCCTCCAGCATTTCTTTTCTTATTTACCAACTCTGTTGGAGCGTGGGTTTGGGGGAGAGAAAAATCCCCTATCCTTCTTTGCTGAAAGTTTTTTTTTTAAGAAAGACTGCCAATCAGGGAACCTAAACCACTTCTCCCTTACCTGAAATCCCCCAGCTAAACGGTTGAACTCAAAAGAGAATTTGCAGCTGACAGCAAGCAACATCTTCCTTAAAAATACAACCCCCTGCCCTGTTCTTTCTGTGTTTTAGTTAGAGTTTGTGACCAGAGTAAATCACGTAAATCACAGTTTCGAAGGCTGGGGTGAGAGGGGTGAAGGTGGGAACACTCCCGCTGGAGCACCGACACATTCCAGGGCAGCCTGGGGCGAGGGCAGGGGCAAGGGGCTGCAGGTGCAGCCTAATTCCAGTGACTCGGGAGACAAGTCACTTTATAAACCTTTGCTCCCACTCTGTCATCTGTAAAATTTGTACAAAAGCCTGAGTGATTTTCAGTCCAGTGTCAGGATACACGTTACATCCCAGTTACAGCAACTGTTATTTCTGCACACATGGGAAATGATCTGAAGACACATTTGCAACCTAGTGGTTTGGTTTAGATTTACCAATTTAGCTCACGCCACTTCAAGGTACTATTGTGTCCCCATATATAAACCTTTCCAGGAGCACAAATTATCAAAAAAAAAAAAAAAAGCTACAAAAATTTGAGCTATAAATGTGTACTTAATACTGTAATACTCCAGTTTTAATACCAACTCAGACAAATCAGTTTGCAATGCTTTGGGTTTTTCCAAGTTAAGCCTTCTGCTTTTTCACCATATAGTTGTGCTGAAAATCTCCCATACCAAAATTAAGAAGAATACAAAAAAGATTTGAGTCTATTTTAAATCACTGTCACATCTGCTATCATAAATAACTACACATTTAAAATACATCAACACCAGCACTCAATACCCACCCAATAACACTATCTTTAGGCACACGAGGGAAGCTGGAAAAGGGAGAGGTTTATTAACCTCAAGTGACCAGCACCAGATGTCCACCGAAACAGATCTTAAAACTAAAAAACTCACAAGGAAACTGTTCTCAGAAAATCTGCAGACTACACAAATTTAGTACTAATGTGTTTAAGAGCCCCAATCTCAACTTTCAGGTGGCAAGTCTGCACATGCGCGTAAACAGGCAGAGAAAGAACAGGAACGGCCGGGCAGGGAAGCCTCAGGAACAGCTCTTCCCTGGCTAAGATTAAAAACTTGTTCCCATTCGCATAATTTATCTATGAAACAGGAGTTTTCCTCCCCATATCAACAAAAACCTTCCTTGCAAGCTCAAACTTCTCTTTTCCGCTGTGCAGAACGTGAGCCCTTGTTCACTTACCGTGTGTCTTTCACAAACTTGATAACCCATTATTGAACTCTTAGTAACAATCACACCAATAAAAAATGTCATCAGCTCCATTTTTGAAATATTTTTGATTTATCTATGGTCCATTAAATGACAACAGGGCCATTTAATCTCTGTCTTGGTTTGCTATTCTGTACCATATAGATTTTGGGAGCAGAGAGACTGACATTTAATTCTACCAAGTACTTTTATGTCTTGGTTTTCATTCCAGTAAATCTGAAGATATTAGCTGCTATAGAAGTGTATTATATTCTCATTCAGGAAAGGACAAGAACAAATTTCAGACTCATTACACCACTTGCAATGCTGGTACACTTATATTCTTTATAGATGACATTATTGATTTTCACTTTTGTTCTATAAAGAGGAAGACATTTAAGTTACTATCACTTCATTTGTAAAAAGGCCATGAATGAGATAAAAATGAGATACATTGTCTGGAAATTGCTAATATGAGAATCAAAATGTGCTGAAATACCTGAATGCAATTATTTAGCTATGACTGTAATTAGCTGCTTTTAAATCATAGTAATGAGCTAATGGAGTAGTACTCATGCAGAGGAAGTCAATGACAATCCATTTTAAAGCTAATTAAAAGACAGTCTTTAGGAAGAGTCGGGTTTTTTGTTGCTTTTAGGTCACACAAACTGTGCACTTGGACAATTTCTGTCAGCAAGACAGAGAAGCACCATTCCCCTTGTGCCTGGAAAACCACAATAAATTTGGCTCTAAGGAAACCTCCTACAAGAGACAGGACACGATTATGTTCTATTTTATGTGTGAATAAAAACAGAAGAGGCATAATTAAGAGTATATAAAGACACAGACTGCACCCCTGCTTACTGGCTGCACATCTATGCTGCATGAGCAACCACGAGAAATGCCAAACAAGGGGGTACGTTAGAAGTTGGCCAGCTCTTTCACTGCTCCTTCAGCCCTGCTCTTCCTCCAGCTATACTGCTTTGCCAGCCAGGAGGAAAGCTTCAAAAAAGAAAACAACGTACAGTTGTTCACAATTTAACAATATTAACTTTACTGAAGCCTATAATGAATTATTTCAGTAATGACTTGTAATTGACATGACAGATAAAGATTCATGGAAGATTCAATTAGAAAAGTAGAAGCAAATACCTGAGCAAAAAATGCAGTGCTATTTTGGGTTAGTGGGGGAAAAAAAAAAAAAAAAAAGATGCCTAGAAGGAAAACATAACTCCTAACACATTGGTTACAGCACCAAGCAGAATGATGAATGACTGTGCTGTGCTGAAAGGGCACATGACAAGAGGATATTATTCTCACCTGTGAACCTCTACTTCACTCAGGTTTTAATGAATCATAGTCCTTTCAGTTCACTTACAAGTCCCAGCTCTTTACTCTCTCTCTACAGACTTTAGCGTTTCTGTTCCCAGCATTTGTAGAACTACTGTTGACTGAAGAATTTATTACTCAATCCAGTTGACAGTATGCTGGAAACAGAAGAGATTTAGTCTGTCTTTCTATACGTTCCCAACAACATCTCATTTTTACTCAGGAAATATTCATCATTTTCTAAAACGTCCCCCCTGCTCCTTTAGCTGCAACACGGCCAAAGAGTGAAAGAATAAAACTGTGCTACACATAAAAAACCTTACTGAAAGGTTTTATTTAAAGCTTTTATTATAACTGTAGTCACAGTATGAAAAACTAAAGTTCAATATACCATCACTAATGCAAAAATTCAATTTCAGGGTGCAATAAACACTTTACATGCCTCTCCTTTAAAGAGAATTTAACAGACATCTTTCTGCACCTATCAAAGTTGTAACATCTAATGGGGATTTTTAATGTTTTGCCATTCTGTTGCACTTGACAAACAAGCAACTGTGAGATAACCCAACAAACTACACGCAAGTATTTAACCACCCTCAAATGTTCATTAAAGACAAAGATTAAAGGCTATAAAGTAGAAGTTGATTTAAGATGTTCCTTAGTTTCTAATATATATTTAAAAAAACTCAAAAAACTAATTGAGTAACTACAGCATCTTTGATGGAACAAAAACATCAAATTTTTTATTTTTAAATTCTACATGGTGGTGTACAGTCAATGCACAGGGAAATACATGCTTCCAGGTGTTGCCTTGTATTTCAAATGAAAAGCTGCAGCTTTGCAGCAACTTGCAGCGTTTCATGCTCAGCATTTGATGCCAGAGGTCACGACTTTTATTACACCAACAGTAGGGGTTCCAACTGAAATTTGTGTAAGCCAAAAGCATGCTCTACGCTGAAGTATTTGACAGATGAACAGTAAATAATGATGCAACAACAATTATTAGTAACAAATTTTTACCTGTGACAACACAGCTAAATACCAGTAAATCTATAAATATTCCAAATTCTCTAAATCCCAGTAGAGTACCTTGCATTGATTCAAGTTGCTTCCTACTTTACATTTTAAGACTAACAACTCCTCTTCCAGTACCTCCTACATTGGTACTGGAAGGTGTAAGCACACCTTTCCTGGCAGAAAACAGGCATTTTCTATGAGAAGACCCTGCTTTAGAAGGTTAGAACTTCATTAAACCTAAAAAAGTTAGGTTCAAGCTCCAGAAATTAAGCTCTATCAGAAAAAAAATATTCAGGCAAACATTTGAGTTTGAGAACTGGCAATAGAACACGCAATTATGGTGCAGGTGCTAATTTCAACTTTAATTGATTCTTTTGAATTTAGCTTTTTGAATACAAAATAGAGATCATTCTAAGTCATCGAATGAGTCATCTTTTCTCTCATCTGGAAACAACATGGTGACAATTAAAAGTGGGTGGGTGGGGTCTCCAACCATTACATTCACAGTTCTAGGATTTTAAATTTTAATCCTAAAGACATTACTTTTATTCTAACTGAAGCTTTTGGGGCCATAGAGGCAGAAGATGCAATTGAAAGAGTAAGGTCTCAGTAGCAGTGATGTTAAAATGCTTTTACCATTTACGTTAGTTTTCAACAACCTTTTGCACACAACTATGGGTACTTCGAGGATAAGCCGTACTTTGTGATGGCCGAGTTAGTTGATTCCTTGCCCAAAGGCCTTTACTTCAATGCTAACAACTCCTACAACATCAAGAAATTCTCAGGTGGACAATTTACATATAGTAGCTTTCAATTCACAGAGAAAAATAGTTTATTTCTCCCTTTATGTCACTTGGAATACAGATAACTACACTGGAGACAAGATGAATATTTACTACATTTCATTTTAGCATAAACTGTCGGTTATTGTAACCAACACTAAGATTTTATGCGATGCTTCAGAAAAAGACAAAAAAAACCCAGTTTTTTTTAAAAAAGGTAAAACAATAAAACCAAACCAGCTCTTCTCCCTAATACAAATCCCTTCAACATCCTCATGCAATAATTTGATCAGTAGGTTAAAAAAGTGACAAGAACGGTGAACATGCAAAACCATAAATGAACATCTGGAACGAGCGTGTAGGCTCTTGAAAGGCTCGTAGTATCCTTTCCTATCACTGCTACTCCCATGCCCCTGGACGGGCTAAAGACCAGCAGGGCTATGCCTCCCTTCTGCCAAAATCCACACAAATGCACGTCTATGACTAATTCCCCGGAGTGCCACGGGACGACTCACCGACATAAAAGTTGCCTGCTCCTTTCTATACAAGCCCAAAGAATCCTGGCCTAAAATATTTTCTCCCACCACGTAGGCTGTGACAAGCAAAAGACTGGGCATAAGCAATGACTATTGTATCACTACCACAAATGGTTCTGTTTTTCCCTAGAAGTAATTTTGACATTAAAACACCCCAGATAACATAGATCGACAAGGCAGTCAAGAGATGAAGAACAATTCAAAGAAAAATTTACAAATAAAGCATTATAGTAGTGCAGTTTAACTTAGCTTTGCTTATTTTCTATTAAAATAAAATGCTTCAATAAACATACACTATGAAAGTAGCTTTGGCAAGTGATAGGCTTAGTGCTGTGGTTAATTAGCCACTTGCCAAAAAAGAAAACAACCACCAAACACCAACCAATCAAATGTAAACTTTAGCAGATCACTACATTCTTCATTAACAAAGCTACATATATTTCACATGGAGCATTTCATTAACAGCCTGAGGAAACTGCCAGAAATAAGATGATCTGTGTGTTGAACTAAAAATATGTTGAACACCAAGAAATTTTAAAGCAGCTTTCCATTTTTGTAGTACTTTCTATCACAACACTCAAAACACTTTACAAGTTTTCACAGCATTTATTAAGCCCACTGATTTACTGAAATTAGTCATGAAACATTTTAGGCGGATGTGGAAAAAAGGTAGACAGTGAAGATTCCTAGCAGAACAGAACACTTACAGAGCTCACACATTTGGTATGTATTTTCTAGTTCATACTTTAAAGTAGCGTGAAAATACTTCTCTTCATTATTTCATCTGATGATGCTTTATTTCTGATCAGGATCCATTTGTTTTAAGTGTGTGCATTAAAAAAGAAACATATATTGGCAAAAGAAGAACTGCTTCAGAGTACATTCAATTCAGCAAATAAAAACCCATAAGAAACTAGCATAAATTAAGGAGCATAGTTCTTTTTTCTCCAGTGCATTAACTTAAAAATAACCCAGACAAGTGCTGAAATCTGTAATACTCTAGCATGAGAGATGTTAGAAGTTTACCATCTTGACAAAGTTGTTCTGTTTCTCCAATGTCAGCATGGTAATTTCAGATTAAGTTGCAGCTCTGAAATTAATATTCAGGCTTATCAATAATTTTGTACAGAACTTAGGGTGTGAAGTGCCAACTTCTGCCTTATATAAAAAAAGCAAATGGACAGTGCAAGAATGCTATAACCATTTCACAGCGTTTATACATCAACACACTATGTAAGCTATTTTAGATGACAAACACCCAGAAGACTTTCAGAAAAAACAGCCTGAAAATGAAAATACCACATTACACATGTAAGACAACACATTAAAGTAAGTGAGCTAGCACTGGCTAAGCGATTTCGTCTCCTTCTCTCCCCGTCTGCCTTCCATTCTAAAAAGAAGGGGCCGCGGCTTCTCATCTATCCCCTTGTCAATACAATATTGCTGCACACTAGAGGCGGCAGGGAGGGCTGCGGAGAGCGATCTACAGAAAAAAAACCAAAACAAACTGAACAAACAAAACTTAAAAAAAAATAAACAAAAAACAAAAAACAACAAAAAAAAACCAAAATAAAAACCAAAAAAAACCCAAAAAAACAAAAAAAAAAACCCAAAGCAAACATAGCGAGAAAGCATCGAAAGTGGCCTCAACTAGCTTGGCGTCTCTTCCGAGAGGAAAGGCGGGGGCTGTAGTGCATCTCCCAGTGTAAAACGAGGGCCGTGTGTCCTTCCCGC
>JAOXNG010000042.1:33825549-33835650 GCA_028566535.1 Scolopax minor | reverse complement strand
CTCATTAATGTCCAGAGGCTCCTTGGAAGTAGCCAACAGGTATTTTCAGTTGAATCCCTTCAATGAAACATAGTGAAAGCGCAGCACACACAGCAAAGGGGCACCACTAGAATCACATCTTGAGGACACGAGATGTCATAAGGTACAACCTTGAGCCTCTCAATGTTGTCACACTCATCTGCTCGACACTGCCTGCTTACCCTCAGAGGACACTGCTACGGATGTTTGCAGCCACCACCACCCACTTGCTCATTTTCTGAAAGAAGAAATGTCAAGCTGCATGCTGACTTGCTAATTGCCAGAGGGCAATGGCAGGCATAGGTTTTACACTCAAACCACAAAGAATTTCAGGCCACATTCAAACAACAAAGGGTCAGCCAGGTGCTGTCCCATACAAGAAAACAATTTAATGCTTCTGAACTCTACCTTCTGCTCTCGAGCCCTCCCCAGGGATATTATTTCTTTTTGATTCATTAAAACAAACCACCGATGGAAGGTGGAAGAGAAAGGAATACAAGCCAATAGAGCTGTGTTAAAACAAAGAGATTATTCTTATCTATACACAGTCAACGTGAGCCAGGAAACTATAAATTCTTAATGAAAGTTTACTGCGTACCCTGAAATTCTTTTACAAAGTCAACAGGAAGCATGTGTTAAACTCTAAAGACATGGCTTTCTGCAACATATTTCTAAAGGAGGTAACAAAATTTCTGGCAGATCTATTTATTATTTGGAGAACCATCTTCCTGACGCTGAATAATAAAAAACTTCAGTATAACCTCAAAGCTCCCAATAGTAAATAAAAATTCTCCACTTGGATGAAAAAATAATTTACAGTGCATTTGCACTGAGCAGACTGGAATTCAGTACTGATATTTTCAGTTAAGAGTTGTTTTAAAGTCTGTGTGTGTACATGTGCACACACGTGTGCATATATAAAATGTGTATATATACACAAAGTGTATACGTATGTTTCAAAGTGTGCTTTACTATCTGCACAGAGAATCATTTCTGTGCAGTTACTCACCCTCACAGTATTAGAGAAGTAGAAGTACTGAGTTTTGCACAGTAGACCATCTACTTTGACAGAGTTCATGATGTTACCTGCTAAGGGACTGTCAGGCAAGATTTTCATATATAAACCTTCATTTGGATAATTAAAGTAGTTGCAGTAGTATCAAAAAGTAAGGCTGCATTCTAATATTTGCTTTGCTCCCATTTTTTCTGAAGATAAAATAGTGGAAGGGTATGAGTTCTACTATGAATTTAGGGGTGTTAATCCTAATGACATAATACAGGCAAATTTCATTTTGTAATCTTTGCTGAAACAACAAACAAAGATCATCAGAAAAGTGAATCTAATACATTGCAGTGCAAATCACTCCATTCAATTTAGGGAAGATCCTTAATGAATTTGACTCTAATTAGAAAAAAGACAAAAACCTGTGCTGATATTTGCTCACCACACAGCAATCAAGCTGCTGCCAAATGCCAGGAGGGGGCTTCATCTGAGTTAACACAGCGGAGCCTCCGCACTGAGCTGTATCTGAAGCAACAGGAAATTGTTCTTGTGATCTCCCGTTCTTCAAAGCACCAGCCTCTCAAAGCTGTTTATTGGTTCAAAGTTTAATTACCCATCTATACGCGCTCAATCCCCGCACAGCGGGGAAGACAAAACACTGTCAAGATGGCATTGAAATATCACAGGCTACAGGAGCACACAAAGCCTCTCTGGTGGAGCCTCCTCCACTGCCTGGGCACAGCCACATTCCTCAGCTCTTCCTCGGATACCTACCAGCTCCTCCAGCCCAGACGCCGTGCTCCTCACCTTAAACCCCTAAGATGTCCATTACAGTTGGAATGCTAGCTGATTATGAAACAAACATACCTCGGGAAAAATAACATTATTCCATATCTATAATTTGACTACCCCAAGAGCTCTGATACTGATTTCCAGGTGCTGAAGCTTTTGTCTTTCTTGCCCTGCAAGACTTTGCAAAGCAGCAACTCTCGTTTCTTCTCAGCAATGGAAAAAGATTTTCAGTTCAGAAATTTGTTGATAAAGTAGTGACACAATTTCATGTCAATAAGAGAAACTATGAGCTTAAAAATAGTTGTAGTTGCAAAAAATTGTACAGATTAATTTTGAAAATTATAGAAAATGATACTCCAATACTGCAAATGATTTCTAGTCAATACGAATACAAAAAAGGAAAAGACCAAAGTACATTCCTAGAAGTTTTCCCAAAGTTTGTGGAAAGTCACACAATTGAACTACATGCTACAGATGAAAAATGCTTTCAAATCCATAGAGAAATCAATCTAAAAAAGTAGCAGCAAAAAAATTAAACTTTCTAGAAGTTTTAAAACAAGTCTCCTGTATGCAAATGGCATTGGTAAAAGAAGAAAAATAAGTCTCCAGACTCAAGTTCTGATAGAAGATAGAATTCAAGATAGAATTAGGCCAGAAAAAAGTAATTACTACTTTGATGGCATCACCTCAGATTAATAAAAATAAAGAGCATGTCCCATATCTTATCAAACTGCTATTTTTAGAATTTCAATAGATCTCAGGTCATTACCCAGAGCAAAGGTAACGACTCCAAACAAAGCCCAAATTTATGTAGCAACAAGATTTCCAGGTCAAGATTGACGGAACTATTGCTGAGATGATTCATTCTAAAACAACGTGAGGGACACCAAGGCCCATTTCTTTTTCCAATGGCTTTCCTTTTTAAGATTAAAGACCATTCAAGTACTTTACTTTGTGTTTTAATTCGTTTTAATCAACTATAAATTGGACCACTGATGCATTTAACTTTTTCATGCCCTGCAGATACCTCATAGGTTTGATAAGCAGAGATGAGCAGGAGGCACCCGAACTATAATTATTCACCAGACATTGCACTGCCCTCAGGGCACGATGTTTGGGAGCTGACAATGCATAGGAGCATGAATAATGCACCTTAGTTTTAAGTCCTGCTTTACTACCTGTTAAACTGCACTAATACTGCACAAGCTGAAACAAAGCCAGTATAGGTTCAGTCATTCACATTTTAACCGATCTGATTTCTCAGTGGCCAACAGAATTTACATTAGACAAGAGCACATAAAAGCCCCACAAACGTACACTTTTTTTTTTAGTTTGAAGATGGCATTTTAAAGGTTCATCAACTACATAAGCTCTTGTGGCTAATGGAAAACAGTCAAAATAGAAGTAATTCATACTTTTGAATGCAAAGGGAGGGTAGCAGGAGAGTTTCACAAAATGATATCCCAGAAAGGCTGCATTCCTGCCTGAAAAAGCATACCTGTGCCACTGCTCTGCTGTGCAAGAGAACTTGGTGCAGAAAAGGTCAAGAGGCAAGCTTGACACCCATACAAATGCTGGAGGTAAACCAGAAAGCAATTTGCCACCTCTACAGGGTTGTAGATTTTCTAAATTCATAGCATACTTTGTCATCAATGAGGGCTGGAATAAAGAGCAGATGCTGGAGTGAGTCAGTGCAGATAGCATTCTTTCCTTACAGATTTCCAATTTATAAAATAAACTTAGCACCTCAGAAAAAAACTCTGCTACTGCCTAGAGAAAGCAGAAAAAGAGATTGAAAGATAATATAAAGTGTAACTTATGATTTCACGTAATCACCACTACATTCACACTTGGCAATTACTGAGCACATTTATATATTTTTAAACAACATGCTATAAAGATTAACTGCATTGCGAAAGAACTGCCATTCAATGTACAATTAACTTTTCATTGCTCTTCTGGAAGGAAAGAAGAATCTTACAGAGTCACTTTCTTTAATCTAGCTATCAAGAACTCCTGTGGCAGTCCTACCATTTAAATCTTGCCAAGCTGAAACACAATTCTGGAACACTTTCAAGCAGCTAAAGAAATTGTGAAATTGCAAAAGGAGTATCTGCATTACAAAGCAATTTTTAAAATGAAACAAATTTTAAGCATCAAAAGTTCTCAAGAATAAACCATCATCTTGATGAGTAATTGAACAAATGTACAAATATATTAATAGAACAGGAAAACATCAGGGTTATAAAGGGAGTAACACGGGTGAAGCTCATGCATGGAAAGAGGTACCTGCACAGCACAAACACAAACCAAGTAATCAAGACTCCACTTCCTACCAATATCTTGATATTTCATTTAAAAAACAAAAAACGACACAAAACCAAAAAACAAACCCAAACAACAAAACAGCAGATTCATGGGGGTGCTTGGTTTTGTTCCAACATAAAACTACAGGCAGGAGGAGGTTCACAATCCTTCCTTAGGAACCCCACAGAAACCAAAGAGCCTCACAATTCACAGGCATGTTCCCAGTCTCTTGCCTTCCTTATTCCTTACTAACAAGTGCATTGCCAAGAGCTGTTAATTTTTTAAGACTTCTATTCCCCAATTTTGTAGCAAGTAAATCCTCCTACAGTACACAGGTGTGAAAATAAAAATATATAAATACATCTGAAATATGAATGAAGCTTCTAGAAGTGCTGTTCCTCTCCCACCAACCAAAAAAAGGGAAGATTGCTGCAATGTACTTAGCGCTTTGGGACTCTTTTAATGTCTATTTTTCCAAGGAGAAAAATCATGCTCATGTCCATCTCACTTCTAACAATATGTCCTCCTAAATCTAAGAAGCCATTTGGACCGGGCAGACTGGCCGTTGCATTCTGCTTGCTTCTTCAGCTGGAAGACTCAATAGCCAACCGTGCCAGCCGAGGATGACCCAGATCCATCCATATTACACTTCCTTTTCTGCATGAGACGTGACTTCAGATTTATTTTGGAAAGGAGTGCTTAGTTACAGCAGTGAAAGACATTTCATATATTTTTTTGCTGAACCGGTTTAGTTCTGACAGGTGTAAACAGTACAAGAAAAATGAGGGGAAAAAGCAGGGTTTTCTTCTATGAGCCCATGTACACAGTCTTCAGAGCAGGATACAACTGACACTTTTTATGATATTCTAGAGTCTAGTCTGAATTATGAAATGACAGACTTTCATAACTTGTCACATATCTGGTTTCTTCAAGATCCTCTTCCAAAAATAACATTAACTATATAACACTGCATTGTGCTCAATTCAGCTATTATCCATGATGCTCTGAATTCCCATCATTCATTTCGCAAACTGTAATATCCGATTTGATGAATTACTATTCTGCACATTAAGAATTTTACTGTAGCACTAGATGTTATGAGGGGAAAAAGTACAAAATACGTAAGTCATTTTGTAATTATTTTCATTTCCAAAAGAAAAGTAACAGATAAATGAAATAATTCAACATATTAGTGTGCTTATTGACTTAAAAAATACTTAAATACTACTAAACTAATTTTCATTTATTAATCTTTAGAAAATACTTTAATATTTTTAGAAGTATTTTTTAAAGCTGTAAGCAACTGTGCTTTCATTAAGCTTCAAGCATTTATTAAATCAATTAATGTTGGACTAAAAACATCTTGCATGTAGCCTTCATCTCCATGGATAAATGCAAATACCTGCTTAAGTTTCCAATTGTACTTAATTCATTTAAAAGGGGCAGACTTTGTACTAAACTATTTCATAATAAAGTTTTTAAAAAGTCTGGTCTACAAACAACCTTTGTACTTTCATAAATACACCAACAATCCAGTAAGCTAATTGCTGTCTACAGTGGTAAACAGCTGCAGTATGTGATGTAGAAATAAAGAAAAGTTGCACCTTGGAACTTTTTTTCCATAACTACATCATCTCTGATTCTAGAAGACTATTTGTTTCATCTAATTCACAGAAGCAGCCATCCTGAATTGCCCCACAGCCTTTTTTCCCCATCTGAAAGTGGCTGAACAGTGATCAAGCTGCCCAGGGAGGTGATGGGGTCTCCATCCTTGGAAATGCTCAAAACCTGCCTGGACACAGCCCTAAGTAACCTGGTGGAGTTGATCCCACTTTGTGTGGGCAGGTGGGACTAGATCTCCAGGGGTTCCTGCCAACCTCAGCTATTCTATGGTTCTGAACTGCTACATTTCCTTATATTCTAATTGTCTTTCCATCCTCCCATATAAAAATATTATTGCCCCCTCTGCAAAAACATAATGGGACATGGAAAAAAAAAACATTTCTTTTTCCTGCTTTTAGACTTCATTGAATATAATAGTTTTGCAAAGTAAATTCTAAATTTCTATATAGTTGCATTTTGCAAAGGAGAAATGAAGAGAACATTAAGAAACTGCAAAAAGGAGATGGCAAGAGCAGAGAAATCTTCTGTGAAAAAAACAAAACCAACTCCAGCTGCTATGAAACATGACATATATCAGAAATTTGTGCTAGCACATGTCTGGAAGATATGTGATATTCTCAATTATTCCTTTTCTGTTCCTTCAGGGAAAGCTCTGTGGACTACCATGGGCAATAGATCCTTCAGATATATATTTTTTTTTTACTAAGTAGAACCACACTGTGTGTGTCCACATGATGTGCTGCATCATTCCACAAAACAGTGCCATACAATAAACTCCCCAGTAGTACACTCAGACAGTATTTTGTCATCTTTGCTTGTTCTTAGTATATTAAGTGCAACCTAAGGCTAGAACAAAGCAATATTAAATCCCTCGCTGCTCCTACTACTGAGTTGTTTTAAAAGAGGAAAAAAAAAAAAAATCAGAATGTCCTACAGTTGACAATTCTCTCCACAGAGAATTGGGAATGAAGCTCAGAATCTTGATCCTGACCCGAAAGAAGCTCCAGACTAAGACTAATCCTGTGAATCTAAAAAGTCTACCTGTAACCCAAAGTGCAGGCTGCAATCAACACCTTTGCTGCTGTAGCACATGGGAGCTCTTACTCATTCAGAAAGAGCTCTGATGAGGAGCCAGATTCAGGATGAACGCTGAGCTGCTGTCTCAGCTGAATCAAATGCACTCTGTTGTGAACACCTTTGATTTAGTTGTTTAAAACATTCCTTACAGACACCTGTATTAGAATGCTTGAAGACAGATGTTGGCAAATCAACAATTCAAAGTCTGATCTCTGTTTTCCTAATAAAAATGTGAAGATAAGCAGTGTGAAAAATCTTAAAAACTGGCAGTTCAGATCAGACGTGGCCTTTAATTTATTTCAGTGAAGATCTTTACACGTCTTTACATGTCTATCAATTAAAAGAAAATTCACTGATTTAATTTATTTCAGAAGTTTGGCCCTTCAACTTGACTTCAGAATCTAAGAGCCAAGAAACTGTTCCTTTACTCCAAGAGGATTTAGGTTCAAAGCTTTCTTAAAATTTTTATTAAAAATAAGTAGCTGAGTATAGGAAATTCCATAACTGAATACTCAACAAAATGATAAATTTCTTTTTTATTACACTTCAGGAGGCAAAAAAAAAAGGAGCTCTGAATGGTAGCTGGACCACTTTGGCTCCAGAGTCAAGTGAAGCAAAATAGCACACATGGAAAACAAACCCACATCCCAGCAATCTGTCAAGAAGAATTTAGAGTAACTGGACACAGAGTGCCTGAAGAGAGGTAACACAGGTAACACACAGACACTCTGTCCTTTATTAGCTCCTGGGAGGGTGCAAACAGACAGGCAGACAGTTACCAACCCACTGTCTTCAAAGTGCTCTGTAAAGCAGGCTGCCAGAGCAGCCAGTATCTCTTCCAGAAGCAACCAGTAATAGCTGTTTGGAAAGATTTAAAAGCAAGCAGGAGATATCTTTCCCCTTATGAGAAGCATCATCTTTATCCAAAATAACATTCTTACAATTGTAACTCAGGCTCAGAATAATAAGCAGCAACACATTTAATGTACTTCATGTTAAAAGCACCAAGATATGACTATGCAGTTTGGGTTGTCACACACAACATTTCTGCTGATGACATTGGAGCCTGAACCAAATCTATTAAAGCTTTCAGACCCTGGCAATCTTGACCAAGCTCACGTCTGTGTTACATCTATCTCTCTGCATTAGTCAGGAATTTCTCTTCTCATTCCCAAAACATTTTAACTGCCAGCTATATCAAATGCACATCTTAATCCAACTAAAATACGTCAAATAAAGTTCAGAAGGTAATTATCACAGGTTAATTTATACACTCCTATACAGAGTGTCTTTTTTTTCTTTGCTTTGTATCTTTTACCGATTTGCTCCTACACACAGAAATTAACAAAAGGGATAAAACCACAAGAGAAACAAAATATATAGACACATTAAATTGTTTGAGATTAATACTATGGAACTAGAAACTGCTTCCAAGATGAAGCACACTATCTGCTGATGCTGCATCTTACTTCCAATACATTAATCATATTCTGAGCAATTACAGAATCTAAGAGTAAGATTGAAAAGCTGTGCAATTGTTCACATTCTCATTTCATTTCTAAGTATTCATTTTATTTATTTTTATATTTTAAATTTATATTCATAGCCCCAAATACACCACTCCATGTTCTTAAGACTTTTTTTTTCCAGTAACATATAGGATCTTTTTCTTTTTTCTTCTTTATCCCCTAGAAGTTACTTTAAGCATCACTGCCTTAAATGTTCGCTACAGTATGACCATGAAATGCAGTGATTGAAGATGATTCTTTTTTTGCAAGGAAGATGTCAGGAATCTTTCACTGGAAGATATCTTTCACTTCCTACTCTGTACATTTGCTTGCTAAAAAGAAAAACTTTTGGGAGGAAATCTGAGTGTTACCACATCTGGGGATGCACATGTATCTGATGTTGCTTAGAAGAATACAGTATTCATCTTCTGCCAGAGCTTAAGATCTCATATTTAAGGGAAACATCAAATTGCATTTAAAAAAAAATAGCTTGAACATACAGCAAGAGTTTATTCCTCCAAATTATACCCTTGTTATGTCAGAAATAGTCTTTGCCTCTAACGGCCCTTGCTTGGTGACTGAACAATGAAGGGAACAAACTATCAACATTTGCAGCCTTTTCATTTGTGTGGCTTCTCATCACAGGGAGCTTGGTTCCTTGTCTAACCACCTGGAAAGGAGACTAAAACCAACCCAGTTTCTCCCAGTTATGCAGAGGTGCAAAGCTCTGATTAAGCCCCTAACATGACAACTGGCAACCTCTGCTCCTGGCACTCTTATTTAAAAGAGCGATATGGCAATTTTACAGCCAAATTCTCCCAATTAAACTGTTAGGGGAACTTCATCCACCCCAAAATATCAGTGCTAAAATAAGTGGAGAGGTTATTTTGCTAGATCAGGAGTCTGTTTGTCCTGTCCAAAGCAGGTCTAACAGTTCTGAGTTCACATTTAGCAACTCAACTCACTGCCTCCATAGCAGGCACAATGGTGGAAGAAAAGGCTCAACGGGACAGGGGTAGGAAGTCTGTAAAAACAATTTTGGGGTGCACTGCAAATATCCTCTTATTCTCTCAGAAATAATGGCATCAAATACAGCAAAAGCCACCCGGGTGATCGGTGACACCAGGGATAACACCAGGGCAAGTTCTCTCTCAAATGGATTGTGACACTCAGAGACAAAATACATCGAGTTAAGGCTAATGAGAATAATGTAAAAATAGTTAAAACCAACCACGAGGCGTTTAAAGGTGGAAATAACTCGCCAAGAAGAATGGCAATTTTAACACCTCACGTTTTTTCCAGGCGTTTCGCTTAATTTAGTAGAGGTGAGGAGAGGCTTTTGCCTAGGTATCCAACATCAACATGGGATATAAAAAAAAAAGACTTAAAATTTCAGTATTTAAACTTTTCAGCGACTGCTATTCTGTTCTAACCAACGACGTGGTTATTCCCACCTCAAAGTGATAGATGCTTAAGAGAACCTCATCTTAAAATGTGGATTTTCTCACTTGCAGATCAGGGATTAAGTCCAATAATACAAACTTCTTAGTGGCACAATTTCACATATTTTGGACAACGTTAGCATTCAAGCAGTATTTAAATAAAAAATAAGTGCATCCAAACATGAAATTCTCTAAATATACCACACTTCATTTATCCCAAACGGCAATTTTCTGACAAGAGCTGTAATTCAAATTAAAATAATCATTTACACATTTCATCCAGAGGGAAAGAGGTAATAAACCCAGGGGACTCTCCAAACAATCTTCTCCT
>JAOXNG010000042.1:33798302-33809570 GCA_028566535.1 Scolopax minor | reverse complement strand
CATAACAATATTCCCAATGGAGTCATTTGGCATTAGGTTTCGTATTCTGACCAATACTCAAGCCCCATATATATATCCCTGTATTTTGAATAACCCACAACAGTTCTTAAGCTTCAAGACCGAGTTCATTTTTATTTTTAAACATCTGCATGGGGGAAGGGTGTGAAGGAGTGTTGATAGTTTGAAACTGGTTACACAAGCATATTAATTAAAAGGGAAGGAATTCTTCCAGAAATGAAGTAACACCTCATGCCGAGATGTCATAGCCTTGAATTTACAGGAAACCCTTAATCTTGGAAGGGGAGTGTTGGAGAGAGCTGCCAATGGTCAGAGCATGAAACATTCACCGCTACCGATACAGCTCGCTCAGACCATTTCTTATTACAGGAAGGAACTGGTAAACCATGGACTGTTAAATGGATGAAAGTTGGCTTCCTCCTCCCTCACCGGGCTTCTCCTAAAACCAGTTACAGCAACAGCACAAACCCTTTCATTCTAACTGAGTATAATTTGGACAGCAAACACTAGGGGCTTTGCAAAAATAATTGTTAAGAAACCTCTTCTTTAGAGCCGCACGAAGCACTCCAGGCTGAAGAGATTAAGATATATCCATATGCTTAGAAGTGACTTTGTGATGACCAGTGAAAAGCGCCCAAAGACACACACGCAAAGTAAGGCAACCAGTCGTGTTTTGGACTCTATTTCTGCCAAATACTTTCTTAAGCTAATATTGATATTTTAACCACAGTTCAAATTCTCTGACTGAAGTAAATATGCCTTTATAGTGGATTGCTTTTTCTGGACATTTGCCACTCCAGACATTATCCTTCGTTAATGACAGAAATGGGACTAGCCCTTGTCAAGAAACTGCTTAAGAACACACATTCTGCTTTTCTTTTTTTGAACATAGAATATGGAAAACATTAACTTCTTGAACTATGCACAGCACATATTCCTTTTAGAATTAAACATTTGAACTTCTTTTAGTACAATTAATTCACATCTCCACGTATTTTTTTAAAGCATTATTCTTACATGTCATTGACTTCAGACTTTACTTCATCTCTGCAGAGGTACCAAGAAGCAGATTTTGTCAGACAGTTATTTGACCCATCATGCTATGGGTGTGAAGATATGCATTATACCACTGATCTTACAACAGAGTGAAATGCCCTGTTTCCTGCACATTAAGAAACTATACATCAGTACTACTCACAGCCTCTGTGATGCCTTCACATACAGCCTCCAGGATTCCTTCTAGCCTCTTCCCACCTTGAGCATTTCCCTTAAAACCTTACAATACATAAAACTTATTAGCCTAACTATAAATAACATTACTACTCTAAGTATAATATAAAGATCCATTGTCTATTTGTACATTTGGGGTTTCTTTAAATATAGCTCTTTTTTGCCATTAACAGGAGGATGTCAGCTTTACTAACTAAGCAAAGTCTGATGTCAATGCAATCATTTCATCTCTGATAACTCAGACTAAGCGAACATGGAAATACAATCCCAGCACATCTGAGGTGACATCCTAACAACGCAAAGAAAAATCAAAGAGATCATGGCTACCAGCAAGTCATGGTGATGCCAAGACAATCACAGCAGCTGTTGGTAAAACCTCAAAGGACCATTTTCCTTCAGTAGCTGTTATTGCACATTCTCATTAAAAAGCCCAAAAGTGAGCAACAATTTTTCCTTCAGAGAACATCAAAAAACATCTCACTCTTACATTTCATAGCAGTTAAAAGTTAAAGTAGTTAAAGGACTCTACTGCTATTTCTTTAAAGACAATTTGTAACATTGTGTTTCAAATATTCTCTTACTGTTTTTCATTATTAAAATTGGGTGACAAAGACTTGTCAGAAGCAGTTCCTACGACAATCATTACAAACCCAGAGTCTTGAAGAGCAAACTCTAAACACTGACTGGGGGACAAAGTCTTCCAACCCTGCCCTGTCTCTGATACAGAGGCAAGACTATTAATTTGTGTTCATTTTAATCACTCCGTATTTATCTTTTCTCTTTTGACAGTACCTTTCAATGAGCATACATAATACCTGGCAAGAAAACATCATGTACTGTATAATACAAAGTTTAGGAGAAATCAAGTGAGGTCTACTCTCAGCATTTAATTGTCAACTGGCTTTTAATAGGTTTGGGAAGCTGTAGGCAGCTGAGGTTCAACTGAACTGCTGAAGGGGATTTGCAGTTGGCAAAACCCACATGCAGAAGTTTCACAATGTTTTCAAGATTTCTTCACAAGTAGTCATGAACACTGAATTTCCATTCATTTTAAAACTCCATCAAGATTCAGAATCTTCATAGAGTTAGCTGTGCAACTCTTTGAAAAGGAAGAGGAAAAAAAAAAAGATGAAATTTTGCAATCCATATGTACTCTCCCATAGCTCATAGTTAATTTCCAAAAATTTCTATTGGATATTTAAAGACCAAGCAATGCACAGATTCATAAAAGTTTTCTGAAGCAGTTACACCATATAAATTGTTCTTCATGCTTCAGTGATTTATCCAAGGACAAGGAGGCTTTATACATCAGTGTTATAGGTGTCCTATAGCCCAAGAACTAACGTACATTGAACACAATCAACTGAAGTGGCTGGTTTTCCTCTCAGCTTTTGCAAGGTTGTACAGAAAGGTCCCAATCTTCTTAATGGGACTTCTCTGCATAGGTCAGTACACCAGCAGCTCAAGCTCTGGCTAAAAGCTGACACTACTGCAAATAATAAAGCAAGTTTCTCTCACCATAAAAACCAAAGAACAAAAACAGAATCAGGAAGAAAGAAAAGCCCAGAGGAATGAACTCCTTACTACAGTACTTTATGGAGCCATTATTAATCTCCCAAATACCACGGAAAACACTGCAAAATTCACTGATAAAGCTATGCTTGCCTACATACCTCCAGACAACACAAGTTCTAAAAATTCAAAAGAACTCACAAAGCAGTTAAATATGCCCCCACACAATATAGCTCTGTTGGTAAAAAACAAATAAGCAAAAGACCATTTCCTCTCCAGGCAACCTATTTTATCCTCTCCATGCATTCATTTGGGTTTTTTAGGGGATTTATAATCTTCTCCAATCTTGAACGCTTTTAAGTAATATCCAGGAATGCTCCCCACTGATATTGAGGGGAAGTGACACCAGCAAACTGGTAGGCACTCTGCTATTTCTGCTAATTGCACAACAACTTGGCAAATTTCTCACTGCTGTGATACAGCCCTAAGTGCATCAAACAAGCAGAAGGAGGAATATTCCACAGCAAAAAAAAAAAAGAAAAAAAGAGAGGTTTAACTATTTAAATGACAGCCCCTCCTCCTGACAAGCAAAACAGCTGTTTGTAGAAATTATCCATACCTAAACCAAGCTTATATTTAGCTTAACAGGTATTGTTTTACAAACTCTGTTCAACCACTTCCCTGTTCACGTACTAAATGCTTGAGAAATAAGAACTATCAGAACTACAGTTTATCTGTTCTATATTCTGTTATTTCTTGTATAAGAGGATTTCTGATGTGTCCATATTCTGTAGGGTCTGAACTTCTGACTCCAACTTTCTCTGTTGGTGGCAGAGCTGCCCTCTGAGGCAGAATTGAAGCAAGAAGCTGCAGATGAAGCAGGCAAGTTTCCCTTTGTGGGATCAGCCACCCCCTTTTTATGAATTCTGTTAAGACTCAAATACTGCGACAACTTCTCAAATGCCAAACTCAGAGTCTGGGATTTCTTCCCCCCCCTCCACTCCTAGACACAAAAGGGAGGTGCAAACACATCCTGTCCTTAAGCCAAGTATGGAGCATGCAAAAATAAACAGCCTGAGCACCACATTTACCTTCCAAATAAATACCTCTACCCTCTTTATTTGGGAAGGACTTTTTTTATGAAGTCAAAAGGTGACAGAAGTAACAGCTTTTGTACAGAGAAGGAAGCTGCACTGAACAAAAAGCTTTTAAAAACAGTCTAGTCAAAATACACTTACTTTTTTCTGCTCTCCTTAAACAGCAAAAGGCCATGCATCTTTACACACGGAATAATTCCATGTAATCAGACACTATTGTCCGAAGGTTACAATTATCATTGATTTGCTCTGAGCTGCTAAATTAATTGTCCTGTAATTAAGGCAGTTTTTCAAACAGAAATTGTTGATCTATAGACAAAAGTAAGGCTAACAATACTCACAGGGAATTAGTTTTTAACATAGATTGTACTGCAAGAGAATAAAAAGTACATGGAATATTTATTCTTCTAAATTCTCAGGTAGTTAATATAGACAAATTTAACAGCTGGCTTCCTGCCTAAATAACTACAAGAAAGTTGTTTGGGTTATTTGGCTAACTGGATTTTAAAATGCCCAGAAGAAAAACATATATAGGTTTCCAACAGCAAGCATTTGGAATATTTACATCGCCTGGCTCCACGTCCCAACTCTCCTCTGAGGAATGGACATTGACTTACCCTTCTGCACTGCAGCTCTCCCTGGATGCCACTGTTTCACACTCAGCTCTGATCTTTGCTGCCTTTGAACAGCCACACACCATTTGCTACCCAACTGTAAGCATTTGTTCAACACTTAACAGGACAAGCTCATTTATCCTCATTGTTGAGCTGGCTGAGGCAGGATTTCATTGCCTACAGGCACCTGCAGAAATACTGGTACAGTTTTAGCTGAGCACCTCCCGTTTTCATTTCAGCACTAACACAATCTGCCAGCTAATTAAAAAGGGCATATAGGCTAAGTGTGGGTCACTGATAAGCAGCACGGACAAAATTAGTTCTTAGCCTTCCCTCTGATACTTCTGCAAACAAGGCTAAAGCTGAAGAAACGAGCTTTAAAGTCTGTCTTTTTAGGACAAGAAAAAAATAAACAAAAAACCCCCCAAAAACCCAACAGCTGTCTGCTCTTTTCTATTTAAAGACTGAATGAAGCTTTCTGCTTCACAAGTTCACTAATAGCGTAAACTCATTCCTAAGGAAAGCTGATGAGCAGTTCTGCTCCTAAAAATGACTAAGCATAAATCAGAGGTTTAATTACATCTCCTTTTAAAGTTTATTTACTTTTCTATTTCTCTGCATGATCCCTTTTTTCAGCAAGCTAAGAGGTTTTTTTAATCATACAGTCTGTATCTAAAAATGCTGTGATTAACAGTGTATTCTCCCAAACAAAATTACAACTAAAAAAAAAAGAACATTTGGCAAAAAAAACCCTGAACAAATCACAAATCAAGTAACTCATTGTATACAGAATGTTTGATACATGTCTATATATATTCTGAAGAATTCATATAATAGACACATAATTTTACACTTCATATAATTTGGTGTAAGTTTATCTTGCCACAGATTTCTTAAAAATTAAGCAGGCAGGATAAGCATTGCACACTCCCCAGACTGGAAGTGAGACACTGTGGGAACTGCACCTTTGACAGCATTTCTATGGTACAGTCAATGGATGCTTTATATCAGAGCGCAAACTAAACATTAGAAAAAAAAAAAATAACAAGTATCACAACCAAGTAAAATTTAGGATTAACACTTAGAATGAAAATAGCAGAAATGAAACTTTATACATCCAATCAAAAGAATAAACACATTTCTTACTTCTGAAAGATAAAAAGCCTAATAGCTTACATAATAAGAACAGGCTTCCTGACAGAACAGTAATTTTTTAATGACGCACATAAATATTTTCACATTGTTATTTGAGAACAGCTATCAAAACAGGTTCTCTCTAAGCTGTTAATAACCAATATTCTAACACTATAGAAGTATTTCCTCATTTTAGTTTTGCTGTTTCAAACAATGCTAAACTTACTTTACATTTCCAAAGCAAGGGAGGTCAATATAGGTTAATGCCTGAATCAGTCTATTAAAAACACTTCACATCTATCTGTATATGATTTTGCAGAGGTCAATGTCGTAAAGCTCTCTCCCCAAACAGGCTAACATACTTCAGACACATCCAGCCTCCACCTCACTCCATACTGCAGTTGTGGAGTTGAAGGAGTACCATGTACCATATTCAAGACTACAATCCTGTCCAAAATTGCTGCAACCAGAGACATGCAAGATAATTAAGATGGAAATGCTCTGTAGGAATTTCTCCTAATCATCTATAGGCAGTGAGCTCTACAAGCCAAAGCCAGGCAAGGAGAATTCTACACAAAATCCACTTCTCTTGCTCAATGTCATTCATTATCAAACTCCTGATATAATTCCAAAGACTCTTCCCACACAACCAATACTGCCAGTTAGTTTATCTCTAATTTTAGATCTACTGACAACTATTTTCTTATCTGCTGCAACAGTTCTGCTTCACAAGATTTTTCCAATATAGACTGATGAACAGCATCACGTGGCTCCTTCTCATTAGCAGAACACATCTCAAACAGACAAAGAAAACTATGAGCTTTCTAAACACTAATTTCACAGAACATTTACGGAGACATAGGATGTTGACTCACAAGCCCAATTTTGCTAGCAAGAAGCCAACTGAGAAGAAAAAAATATCTCAAGTGACAAGGAATTGACAAACTCATGCATTTTATTCAAAGTCAGTCAAAAGATTTCCAAAGCTTGAAATGAGGATCTTGACTCAGAGCTCGGCTTCTCTGAGAAGCCACTAGAGAGTGGCTGAGACTGGGAACTGTGTGTGTTACCTGCACACACGAGCAGCAGCACCAGCCCAGTGCACGACACCCCCAGGAGTTTCATACACAATGGGCTGTATGGTGCAGGTGCAAGCCTGTTATACTTGAACCAGAACCAAGTTTAAGCCATAATATTATATCTATATATAAACATGGAAAATCTGATTGTAAAATCAACTTCTGGTTTTAATCCAGGCATGCTATTTTTTGTTGTAATTGTCAAGTCTATGTTCTATTGTACATTGTGTACATACCTCTTCTGAGAAATGTACTCCATAAAGAGACAGGACTTTAAACTCCTGTCTAAGTGCTACTGTGAAGAGATTTTCAACATAAGACTTAGTAGGCTACATCAATAAAAGCAAATGTAGAATTAGTAGAGATGCTACTTTATTTCCCAAAACGTAGACAATGATTTTATTTAAAATGTAGTTCAAACCTTTCCTACAAAAGACAGGATCACTTGGTGGAATTCCATATTATTCTGCTCAGTTCTTTGCAAATTTTTACTCTAATTACTAAGCTTTCTGCTTGTCTGAGTAAAAGACTAAAACCTTAAGAACACTTCACCAGTAGTCCTAGGCTATGCTCTATATCAAAGGAACATTCAAATTTATTCCACAGAAAATGTCTACCTGGATTAGTACAGTCTGTTTCTCTTCCTATAGCCCAAGCATCACTCAGAAAATATTCATGTAACTTTAACACTAAGTTTGATTATGTCTTATTACGATAAAAGCAGCAGATTTTCTCTGAATTCAACATTCAGAGTCACCATTCTCAGGAGATCTTTAATCGCCAGAAAGAAAATTCTGCTTAGAATTTCATGGGCCAGCTTAGAGCCATCTGAGTGCTAAATTCTCCTGATCTTGTCTGTTAAAGTCATCTGCAGAACTTTTATGAACACCTTAGCAAAGCTCCATCTGTTCAGTGGCAAAACAGCAGAACTTCACCAGAAGCACTTTAGCTAAGTACCATTTATGTTCTAATCTGTATGTCTAGCAGCTCATGTTTGTTTAGAATAAAGCCACTGAGAATTCCATGACTACCTTGCAGTTCATGATATAAAAATGAAGGCAAATGCACTTAGGTACCAAAGACCCCCAGTTTATCTCTTGCCACTGGCTTTCCCTTGGATTGCAGCTCTGATTTGGCAACTGTGGCAACCTTGCTTCAGTAACAATTTAGAAAACACAGAGTTCCATGCCATAGACATCATGTTCAGTATATAAATGGGGGTTAGCCAGTGGGGTGGAAATCCGCAATCACTGCTCAAGACAGAGTGGGTAATCAATCATCAGATGGTGAGCAATTGTATTGCACATCACTAATTTTCTATATTCTATTATCATTATTGTTGTTGTTATTATCATTATTATTAAACTGTCTTCATCTCAACAAAGTTTCTGTTGTTTTTCCATTCTCTTCCCCTATCCCACTGTGAGGAGAGTGACTGAAGGGCTGCGTGGTCCTGATTGCCCCTTGGGACTAAAGTACAACCAGTGCAAAGCAAGAAACAGCAACAAAGCAAACCAGAATAATAAAGACAACGTTAGAGAACAAGCAGAAGTATGAAAATATGTAAAGGTACAAAATTATCTACATGGTGCATCCTGTTTACAGAAACACAATTCCCTGCTTAACAAGGTGATTTGCCCAGCACTTAAGAACTTAATCCAGGCACAAACTGCAAACTCCCCATTACAGTGTGTTTTCCTCCACGCTCATTCAACCATCCTGTTCTACCAATCTCTCAATGGAATCCAGCTCTTCTTCTCTATTTAAGGTCCTTCTTTCCATTTTTAGCGTTGGTGTCTTGGGGGAAGAATCTCTTATTTTTGTCATACACTGCTTCTCTGCTTAACAGTAATTCCTCAAAGCCACACATTCTAAAGAGTTCTCGTTATTTGCAACAACTGCTACTGAAAATTAATTATCTTGATATAGAAATAGATCACGAACTGCAACAAGTTGTACATGTTTCCAGAAACCATTAGGAATTGGAAGTATCTGGCATCAATATGCCATAAACTGGCAGGGTTTCCATGAGGAGTCTCCGTGGGAAATACTGCACGGTGCAATTACAAATGCAGCAAGGGAGCTACAGTGAAGTAAGACTCTGTATTTAAACAAAAGCAGATTTTTCATAGTTTTAAGTGGTACACTATCTGTTTTCTATAGGTCTAGTTCTGAGCCCAGCACACAGTTTCATTAAAGGTGCAATTTATAGCCTCTCTCTGAACTACAGTCACTCCTTCCCATTCTCCCTCTTAAAACTTTTCATTAGTTTCAAGCCACGTATGTTCACATCAAATAGCACCTCAAGCACACCTCTCCCTCCAGCAACTGAACTTCAGTAATCTCATTACTTTGAAGACACATTAGTCAGGAAATTTAGCCTCACTTAAAAAAGGTGCCAATAGTAAAAACCCACGCGCTTTGCTACTAGACCAAAATGATCTGATCTCTGACAACACCAGCCTTGCCCACCAGGATTAAGACAGTTCTTTACAGATAAATTTCTGGAACACGAGTGTCTACACTTCCAGTAGGTTAATTGCCAGAAGACAGACCACACAGAACACAAAACACAGTTGGACAGAGCTTTACAACTGTGCTAAAGTTTGACAGAGACAGTAAATTACAGTATTTACGCATTGGCTTTAGGATTTGTTTGGGGCTATTTAATTGTTGCCAAAGCCAAGCCAGACACAGACATCCCCTCAGTCCTCCTTAATACCTTCAGGGATCCCAAGAACCAAGTCATCTTCCAAACATGCACGAATATTTTACATGCAGAGATCTTCAAAGACAGAAGATTTGTTACCGTATCCTTTGCACAACTTTCAGCAGTTGTACATTTCCTTTTCACGTCTGAGTTGATGACAGAGAACACCATGGCACTTTTTTTCCAGGCACAGAAATACACTGAAAAGTTCTCTCACACCATTCACGCAGTTGTTATAGACCTAACTCTTCTTCCTAAGTGAGATGAAAATATTTCACACACAGTACTACATGAAAACAATGTAATTAAAAACATACTTCAAAGTCCTTTTATGTGCCAATCGTTATGGTATTCATACATTTAAGCTACAAATCTCTTCTACACATCTGGGCATTTTTATGCTTTCATCTTGTTTTAAGAATGCAGAAAACTTGGAGCTATTAATATATGTTGCCAGGTGGCTCTGTTACCTCTCCATCCTTTGAAGGTAGTCCTGCAATTCCTACCTGTTTTTCTCTTTACTTCACCCCAAAAATATCTGCCAGAAGCACAAGTACGTTCTGTCATTGGTTACACCACAGCATAGCACTGCCTCCTCCTCTGACTCCAGTACTACGTGGCTTGAAGTTCACGTGGTGATTAACATTAAGATGTTAAGATTTCTTGTGAAATCTTAACCTTTCAGATCCTGCACATCCTTCCTATGCAAACAGGGGCCACGCTGGAGGATACTGCTGACACTATAGACCAGATCAGCATTTCATGCTCATCAATTCAATTCATCCTTTTGGAATGACATGGGCCCAAAAATCCAGAGTCTCCCACCAAACCAGTGACTCAGATGTCACCACAGGTGAACAACTTCATTTCACTGCAGCTCCTGGCTGTGACGTGTACTTCTAGTTAACTACTTAGCAAAAAAACCACTCATTTAGAAAATTCATGTTTTTCATGAAACAACACATGAATTTCAAGCAGCAACGACAGCCTACTATACCTCTGACAGGAGCCTCATTCTGAATACCTTTTATATATTACTTATGCTTTCACAGGTCTGGGGTTTTTAAGCAATTCAAAATGCATCATTATTATCATTGCAAAGACTTAAAGCGTGGCCTCCAGCTGAGTGCTTCCTGCTTCATGGGAGCTCTCAACTGCTCACCAAATAGTCTCTTGTTTGAAACTGGGGCTGTGGCAAACAAAATCCTGAGCTTCCACTATAGATCCTCAGCTCAGTGTTGTGACTCACAGTCCATACTGCTGCTTCTCACCCCTCTTTGCAGAGTGGTCCTTCCCACACTTCTCCAAGAACTAGACAACATTTGGCATAGAAATCTGCAAAATTCTGCTCATTTACAGGATTATTCTTGAAACATTAAGCAATAAATGATCTGCAATTTCTAAAGAAATAGGCTAGATAGATTAATTCAAACAACCAGATTAACACAACAAAATATGACATGTAAATTGCGAGCACTTGCTTTTAGGGTAAGCTTTCTGTAACTTTCACGTGAGTAAAAATGTGGGATGGGATTTACTGAAAGTTGAAACATGTAAGGAAATGAAAAATCAAAAAGATCAACTGGAAATGTCATTAGGAGGGGAAGGAATAAAAAAAAAAAAAAATTAAAGAGGTCCAGTCATCTGCAAATACATCAGAGTGCTATGTATGGCCTGACACAGGCTCTTTGGGAACACTCCGACCAGCATTGCTTTTGGCTGCCATCCCGGCCTCAGCAGCCTCCACCTTCAGCAGCCTCCACCATTTCAGCTGCCCCAGCCCTGGCAGCCACACTGGAAGTACCAGAATGTGACGGGGAAATGAGGCTGGATAGCATTAAACCAGGGAAATGGACTTCCCCCCCAAGTCAGTT
>JAOXNG010000042.1:33760195-33778369 GCA_028566535.1 Scolopax minor | reverse complement strand
GAGACAGTTCATAACTGGAAAACTTGATTTCTCCTCTAAAGGTCCCTTCCAACCCAAATTATTTGATGATTCTATGAGATAAAGTCCACAGAAGGATGCTTTGGAAAAGCTCACACTGTGACCTACTGTTCACAACACTGAACATTTCCTAGTGGTCTACAGTTATTTCGTATTTTTAACATTATATTGCTACAGATGAAGTGTTGGTCTTTTTATATTGCAGCAGTTAAGCGAGCCAAATCCATCTATCAAGACCAATAACTTGATATTTTTCCTTTGCCTCACCTCAAGTAAGATTTTCAAAATAAACCCTCAGTAGAGGTTAGTGGTGCTGCATGTGGTACCGTTCCCAACACACCGTGAGCACGGAGTCCTGCTCTCCAGCCAGTGCTGGCAGCTAGTAAGCCAAGGCCACATTAGTAAACTATAACTAAGCCAATTTGAGGTAAACATTTGATAAATCCATGGCTACTTATGTCCTGGTTCAATCTATGGAACTTTCCAAACATCACTTCAATCACTTCTTAAGATTTACTTCAAGTTGGAATTTCTGCCAAAAGTCATTCTATTCATCATTTGATTCTCAGGGGACCTGTGAGAATGAACACAGTTTTGTTTCTCTTGAACATCATCTACTGTATTCAAGTACCTCCTACTGGAACAGTCATCTTCAACTACATCACCTCATGTAAATTTAGACATACTTGATGTAGGACACATTTAGCATGCTTATATTTATACCATGCCAGAACACCACCAATAGCCTAGGAAAAATTACAATTACACTTTTTACTCTCTTCCTGGGCTTGAGAGAAAGGCCATTAAGAAAATTCTCAATACAGCAGTATCAAAGTAGCAGACAGGATGTTTTTAAATCCTATAAGAGCCATAGAAGTGTTTAAGAATTATTTAATGAAAAGAGCAAATTTTCTGGATGCTCACTTAGGAGCACCATTCCTTCTTCATTTGACAGATAAGTGCCAAACAAGAATGAAATGTAGTGGAATAGTTCCTAAAATGCCATTTGACAAGCACTGCTTTTATCCTTATCTCTCAGTAAGCTCTAGGACAAAGAGGGGAAACTCCAAGTACAGGGTGAGGCAAACCTTTGGAAGGCCAGGGCAAACCTTTGGAATGGCTCTGCTCTGCTGCAGCTGCTCCCAAAGACAACTTCCCAGCACAGGCCAAATACAATTTCAGCAGCCCCTTCACCCACAGAACAACACTAAGAGTACCTATGAAAGCCCCTCAACATCATGTTACTGCCTGAATCTTGGCCTGGCAGGTGTTTAATTACAACAGTATTTCAGATTTTATAACAAATACCTTGGAAAAGGTTTGAAGCCATGTATTGCTGCAGTGAAATAAAAACAGTCTGCAAAAAAATCATAAACAAAATGAGCCAAAAACTTGTAAAATCATTTTGTGGACATTGTTCTTGTGACTGGTCTGTGTTTACAAATATAGATATTTCTGATTTTTAATTACTGACTTATTTAAAGCAGAAATAACATCAAGGTAATACAGCTGGAAACTGGATATAAGAGCCAAGCCATTTTTGCAACTGCAGCTAACTACACGATGAAGGTACGACATGTCAGTTTCATGAATCTGAACAGAGCAGAATGAAAGAAAAATATCATTTACATTTTCTCATGAGCAAAACCAGTCAAATTTTGATTGTCACATCAAACCTTCTGCATTGTTCAAACTGGGAATACCACCTGGGACTCACAGCACACCAACTAAATCTCTGATCTGCCCTCTTCTCTGATGCTAGAAACACATCCACCATGCAATCAGCACGTGTGTGCACACACAGCACCAGCCACTACCACACCAGCACTGAGCTGGACCCAGTGGAAGGAAGGAAACTGAGGTGCTGAGCCAGACAAGGTCTGGTCCGGGTTATTTGACCCAAAACTGCTGGATAAGAATGTAACTGTTCAGCCACTAGAATATTTTGAACTGGAAGTTTTACAGCTAATAAGACCTGCAAAGTATCCCAGGAATTCAGAGCACTGGGCAGAATGATGCATAATCATCTAATGGCACAGAACAGATTAGCTCCAGTGCTGGATCAGAAGCAGCTCTGGATGTGCACAGCATGGATTCCAGACTAATAAAACCTCCTGAAAGCTGAAGATCTGTGCAGAGAGGCTCTCCAGGAGTCATATCAGCTCCAGCAATACCTGCATTGAGTCAAACTTATTAAGTCTGATTAGACACATGCTGACTGTACAGTGAACAATCTCCACACACTCCAACTCCCTCCATCTTCCAGATTACTTTAACCATTGCTAGGCATGAGAAATGTAACTTTGCACATTCTGTTCGTTACCCTGCTCCTCCAGTCCTTGTAAGTGAACCATAAAAGCTGACCAACAATCAGCTGCACATGACAGTTCTCAACGAGTAAGCAATGAACCTCTAAGAGTCCATATGTCACCTCCAAGGTGTCCATATCAGACCACCACACCAGCACACTGTCCTCTCACTGGGCTCAAACAAATGTTCACCTACACATCTCCTGGAAGATGTTTAGGAAGCTGCAAATGGCAGAGGCTAAAATCCTGTATTTCTGCATGCAGGAAGTCACTACAGAAGGGAACTGCTCGCTCTTCTGAACCTGCTACAAATCCCTGGCACAACTTTTGTAATTGAATTTTTCAGTTTACTATGCAATGTTAGTCTCAGGAATAACCTTATGTAGAATTTAATTATGTTTGGATATAATACAGCTACGCCCTCTTAAAACCCCTGATATAGAACCAGACATATAAGTGGTTCAACTCTTAATCACTTTATACAGTACTACAGAGTTAAAACTTCAGTATATGAAACACCAGGGTATTGCAGGAGCACTTCTATAAAATGTTTAACATAATATATAATAATGATCATATCTACGCATAATATCTACCTATCACAGTAGTTTTGATAGCTTTATATAATGAAACTTCATTCTTAGATGTGGCCATAAGGTTTTAATAAAAGAAGAATAACTCAATTTCAATGCTGCAAACAGCAAAACATACCAGCTTTATTTTTTAAGATACTTACCTCAGGTTATCTGTTGATTATTATTCTGGATATTGTGTGACATTTTCAAGGCAGATACAAAATAAGATAAGCATGAAACAAAAGAAATAGAATGACAGGTTACCTCCAAGAGGATAACTAAATATACCTTGAAAAGAAACTGGTGAGATGTGCACTGAGAAAGACCCATCTGCTGTTAACAGCCTGGTTAAAAGGGCAACTTTTCTAAAACAGTATAAACTACATAATGGTCAGGAAAAAGAGACCTAAGTAGCTTGAACAGAAAAGCAGCAAAAGAGACCAAGTCATCAGAAAAAGTACAAAAAGTTTTAAGAAATTAAAACCCAAGAGACTTGCATATTCTTCCCCAGAAGACAGCCAGACACTTCCCCAGCATCCTCAGGGACTGTATGTTGCAGCTCAACATTTTTACAGTCACTCAACATTTTCACACGTGCTGGGCTGTGAGCTGGACCCGGGCTCATCAACCTTCCTATTTTTAATCCTTCTTCTGCTTTCTAACCTCTCAACTTTACTTCACAGGAGCAATCTGAATTTGTAGCTCAGCTAATATTTACATCTGCCAAAGACTGTATTACAAGTATGAACTTGGGACTGGAAAGACTAAGAAGGTCACCAGAGGCAAAAAGGACTTCTCTGAGGGCCCAAACTGTTCAGCATACTCACAGGTGACCTCAAAAACTGGAGGTGAAGGGGGTAACAGAATTTGTTGATGATATGAAAGGAAGGCTGATTAGAAGCTCCAGAAAGAATTAATGGTATTTAGTCCCCCAATGGCAAAATGTCATATATAATTTATCATAGGTAAAACTCAACAGATATGCAAAGAAACCAATATTTAAGTTCATGCATTCAACGGCAGGCTCCAACCTGAAAAATTACTTCTCAGGAAGTAACATCAACTCACTGCTCTGGAGCAATTCAAAAAGCAAGTGTTACAAATTATTAGAAGAGTAACAGATAACATTATTATTTCTTTATGTAAATATCGTGGTGAATCCACATGTTGAAGACTGAAAATTAGTGGAATTTCCACCTCAAAAAGGACCCCATCAGGTTCAGAGAAAGATGGCGAGGACGATCAGTTAGAGAACAGCTTCCCTATTGAACAACTCAGTAGACAGAGACTGCACATATAGAAAAGAGCTGAGAGAGAATATGCTAAAGGCCTATACAACTATGAAGCAAGGGAAAGGGATAAAAACCAGTTATAATACAAGAAAAAACTTGGAAGTATCAAATGTTGTTGACAGTGGTAGCTTCAAAAAACAAATGGAGTTAATTTTCCCACACAACATGCAGTTAAATTCTGTAACAACTGATTGTATATGATTAATTGCTAGTTTGTGTGGGTATAAGACAAACAATTAAAAAAAAATTAAGTAACATTAATTACAAAGACCCAATTGATGATTCAAGTGATCTCTACTACAATGTAATTTATATGTTTGCTGTTTCTTCCTTTCTCTTCCTTAGTGAGTTTCAAGTGGAAACATGACACTGGTTTACTCATAACCCTGGGTCTGAACTAACGTGGCTGGCATCTTTTGGTACATTTTTTTCTGTTCCATTTCATCTGAAAAGAATTTCAACTTAACACTAGAAATGGCAATTTATACTACACAACAGAAATGTATATATTTAAGCCTCTATTCAAAGCACTTCTGCACAGCCTCTTTAGTCTGTGAAGTGTGCATGCTGTACAAATTCAATGTGTTCCCAATGTTAGGCTTAAAAGGACTATTTGCACATCGAAGAATAAAATAAAAGACTCATAATTACAGTTGCAAAGAGACAGGTAGATGTGTACACAGACATACCCATATATCTCTATATTTCACCCAAAGCCCTTGTGTCCCAACTCTGACACCCTCACATGCCTCCAAGTAAGCTCTTTTGCTCCTCCTAGTTAAATTGCACAACTGCTATTCTCATATAGCATAAATACATAAATGTCTACACGTCACAGCTTTATAGCTATACAAACTGCATTTTCCTGCTTTGTGATTCAGACAGACTCGATTGCAGATTTAGAGAATTTGTGACCTTTAAAAGTCACAAGAAGTAAACATGCAACAGTGTCCTCCAGTGTATTACTGTGCTCTTTAGAGCAGTCACATATAGCATCAAACTCGTTTCAGCAAAGGACAAACACTCCCTTCTCACCTCCTAAAAACATTTTGCTGGTATACATAACAAGTGCTGGTTTCTCCCCTTCCTCCTACCCATGTGGGGGTCCCTATGTCCTGAAGGCAAAGGGACAGGGGGAAACAACTTCAATGTCAATCATGGACTATCAAGGGCCCTTAAAAAAACAATGGAGACGTTATTAACTGTGAAATTCCTACTTTCCTGGCTCCAACCAGGCTAATAGTATTTCTTCCCCTGTCTGAACCTGGGACAGGAGAGAAACTTAACTATTAAGATTCCCGTGACTATTAAAAAGCACCTTAAGAAACAACCTTGGAAAGAGACAATGCTACCCTAGAGGTAGGAGAAGACGATTATCAGGACCATTCCATGAAATAAATGGAGGATAAGACCTACACCTTGCAAGGGCTATTTTTAATTCTGTTATAGTTTTGGTTTAATCTGGATAACTTCTGGATGAGGAAAGAATCTCAATTTTTACAGGAAAATTTTCAAGTTGTTTTCAAGCCAGAGGCCCTGTTTTTCTGGAGGGGAAACTTTCTTTGGGTACTGACTTCAGCTGCACCCCTCGTGTTTACACACCGTAAAGGTCACATCCAGTTTGGATACTGTTGTCTCATGGAGTCCCACGCAACGAGTAAATCAAACAGGAGTAAATCTATATGAGAGGCATGATCAGTATAGATTGAAAAGAACAAGACACATACGGAAGCACAACTATAACATAGCAAAAAGTTGGCCAGCCATTTCCCAGGTCTTTACCCTTTCTACTCTGGGTAACCGTTTGTTTTATGGTAAAATGACCATTTTCTTATCTGCCACTTGAGCCACATGTATTAAAGACTTTAACTTGCCCAGTTTGCAATCATTCCAATCTTTTTTCAAGAAGAATCTAAGCAGATTATTTACTACTACTGAAAATTATGAAGAAAGCAATTTCAACAATCATGCAGCATAATTGCTCCTTACATGCAGAACATCACTTCCTTCAAGGCCTGTATTACCACTGGAAGATTTCAGAAAGTTCAGAAGAATTTCAGGGTTCAGAAGTCAAATAAACAAGTAAAAGCATTTTTAAGCCTCAGAGGCCTATGCATTACTTATACAATTAGTTCTGAAATTTGGAACCTGTTTAACACAATCACATTCCCTCTTGATATTTCTCAGCTCATGGCAACACTATTTCTCTGTGAGTGAATATAATCTTTTTTAAATCTGCAATATAGCATAGGTTGGTTTAAGGTATTATTTTTATAGTGATTGCCCTCGTTTAACTACACACAAGGTGGATGAATACATGCTCAGTATGTCTCCGATGGAGGAGAAATCTAAACAGATCATATCAAACACAATTGTATCCAATATTTTGAGAAGGGGCATTTTCAGCTTCATGCTTTGTTCTCGCAGGTGCAGAACAGTTTTACCCTAAGAAGCAAACTAAGGAAAACCCCAAAACCTCTTCTCTGTAAAGTTACAGTGACGGGATGCCCACTAACTATATGAGACATTTCCTCCATGCTCTCCAGAAGGCATTCACCTTCTTCCCATGGAGCATGTAATATATAAAAGCCCAATGTAAAAGTCAGGCAAATGTTATTTATTGAAACTCAGGAAACAGTGCAATTTTCCAAGGCAATTTCACTTCTCATTATGCTACCAACTTGGTTTGAAAATTTTGAATGCCGTAACATCAGTAGAACAAGCTTCATGCAAATGGCAAATATTTGAGGTGTAAGCAGAAATCAAAGTTATATGGCTATGGAAGAAAAAGGAAAAGGAAGAAAAAGAAAGATCTTCTACTAGAAGATCTCACAACAAAAAGCTCTTACACACATCTCTGCTTTCTATTTAAAACATCTTGCAGTATTATGTTTACTTATACTATTCTTAAGTATTACTGAACGCATTCCATCCAGAAATTTAAGCTGATAGAGGCCAAAATATTAACTCTCAGTTGTCTCTGAATATAGCAATTATCTAGCTTTAACCCCACGAATGTGTGTGACACCCATCGGCCTCCAAATTCTGTGTCTGCTTTTCAGCTGAGCATCGACAGCTTTACTACCAAATCAAAGTACTGCAGATTTGTCATGAAGCAAGTAGCACTCCTTTCCTTTCCACACAACTTCAACAACTTTCAAATTTGATTTAATGTCTATATTCGCACTGCTACCTATTATGCAACTCATTTTCCAACAGAAAAATCAAAATTACAGTGGTTTTAATATTTTTAAATGGGTAGTTTTAAGGGTGCAGCCCTGCTACTTTGGCATTTAATATCTGGAAATTATTGAAGTAACTTTGGGTTCACTCCCCAGTCTGGTCATTTATTTCATTTCACACTCAGAACATCTGGGTCTCATTTTTGGCAATAAACAAGCTAGCTTTTTTTCCTCCTTTGTTATTAAGAGCACTATGGCATTGTCCTCAGAGAACAGCCTCTGGGAACATGATGTAGTTTCTAAGAGTTACTTTAAGGGAGAAGCGGTTACATCACAAGCTTGGGCGTAACCAAGAAGCAATAAAAATGAATTAATGCATAACAGGAGATTCAGACAGAAAGATGGGACTTACTGAACTCTAAAGAGTAACTATGTTTTCTCTTTTAAACTGCACTGACTTGGGAAACAGTAAAGCAGGAGCAAAGTCAGTTTCATTCAATGGTTTCAACAAAAAAATCTTATTAGCATCAAGAAAGATGTTGTGGTCATTAATGTTAACTTCTTCCTTTGCTTTCTACCACTTCCCCTTTGTAAAGAAAAACAGTCACAACACAGCACCCATTAAAAAAAAGTCAACCTTGTCCACTGCTTTCTGTCAGCACCTCTATATTATTACACTAGGAAATAAAGCCAGATCATATATAATGGCATTTCCGTAAGGTTGCTGCAAGGAAGCACAGTGCAACCATATTACCAGATTACGATGCAGAATAAACAATCTTCTTTACTTGACATGTTAGTACAGAAGCTCTTCCAAAAACTGAGATACAACTGCATATGGCTAAGGGACTGATTTCTGAAGGAAAACAGTTAACAAGAGTTACCACTTTGAGATCCCTTATTACAAACACAGCAGACTGGGTGGTCCTGGTTCACATTTTCAAAGCTGTCAGAAGTAATAATCTTTATTAGTAACATTTCATTAGACTGAAAAAGACTATCTACCCTCGCTCAGAAGCAGACTACATTTCTTTGTACAGAGCAGTAGCATACAAACTGGTAGCTCTGTAAGACTTTTTAGTTTTCAGTTTAAGAAACCCTTTTCTTTTTTTTAGGATCTCTTATATGAAAAGATCTGACAATAAGATGGGAGGACAGAGCCAATGTGTAAGCATCATACACAGATTTCCTCTGCCTGTGAACAAACTAGTAATGCAGGCAAAAAGAGTGTGAGGAACAGATTTAAATTTCAACATTTTCCCAAAGCCAACATGAAGAAACCAAAAAGGTCTGATAACTTTCATGTATGCATTAAAGACCAAGATCAACACTGTATCATAAAGAAATGGACAGAAGTGTTAATACCAACTCAATGGAAGAATCATATAATCATTTCAGTTGGAAACAGAGAACCTTAAGTATCAGACAGCACTTATTAATGACAATGTCAACAGCAAGAAAATCCTGCAAATCCAGAAGTTGCAAGCAAAAGTACATGGACAGTCTCTTAACTCAGTACTATTTATAAAACCAGTAACGTGGGTACAGCATAGTAATTTATATCCGTGCCTCAGCCTTCAGCATATAAGAGTTTATATTTTCTGTTAACTATTGTTGAGTAAGGCCAAAAAAGCTTGGTCAATAAATCCTCAAATATAGATACTCTCTGCAGAAGCTGTTTTTCAGTTTCTGCAATGCCTTTTGTATGTTCTCTTTTTGCAAATCTAAAAAAAAAATCAATTCGGAATTCACACAGAACCTTCCAATTTTTGTAATTCAAAGCCCTAATACAGAATGAGAAAGCACAAAGGTACTTTCTCATTATTCCTCCACACTGCATGAAAACTATAGGACATCATCCAAGGAATATAAAGAATCTATTGTAGTATTCCTAGATTTCCATCACTTTCAATACTTCATCAATTTTTGTCAAGGCAGTAAAACACACGTGGCTAAACAATTTTCTTACACCAGACAGTAACTCTCCAGATCAGGGTTGAAGGTCTATGAAGAAAGGAAAAATGAAATGCTAGCATGCACATCTCCAAGCCATGTTGCCCCATAAGTCTTAAAAGTTTATATTAATAAAACTAACCATTTCACAGAAAGGATATGGAGTTGGAAGGGACCTCTGGAGATCATCTAGTCCAACTCCCCTCCCAAAGCAGGACCATCCAGAGCAGTTTATACAAGAATGTGTCCAGGCAGGTTTTGAATGCCTCCAGAGGAGGCTCCACCACCTCCCTGGGCAGCCTGTTCCAGTGCTCTGCCACATTAAAGCAAAGAAGTTCCTCCTCATGTTTAGATGGAACTTCTTATGTTCAAGTTTGTGCCCTTTTCCTCTTGTCCTGTCCCTGGGCACCACTGAAAAAAGACTGGCCCCTTCCTCTTGACACCCACCCTTAAAATATTTATAAGCATCCCCCTGAGTCTTCTCTTCTCCAGACTAACAAGACCCAAGTCCCTCAGCCTCTCCTCGTAAGAGGATAATCCAGGCCCCTCATCATCTTTGTATTCCTCTGCTGTACCCTCCCCAGCAGTTCCCTGTCCTTCTGGAACTGGGGAGCCCAGAACTAGTCCCAGTGCTCCAGATGGGGTCTCACCAGGTCAGAGGATCAGGATAACCTTCCTCAACCTGCTGGTCACATTCTTCCTGATCTCACACCTTTCCATAAATCAGAAATAGCTGCGAATAATTAGCAAGGAAATTATTAGAATTATTATTGCAGTTTTCACCAGAAAAAACAAAACACTGTTCCTATTTGATCTGCGTTAATAAGCTGATACCAGCCCAGCTCACCGTGCCTCTCCATATACAGCAAAGAATGCTTCTGTGGCAAAGTGTTACTCCTTCCTCCCTGGGGCAATATGCCAAGCAGAACTATTAAAAAGGAAGAGGAGCAGAATCATCTCCTGCCCCGCAATCAAACTGCACGCATAACAAAGGATGCAGCCTCCAAAGCCATCAGAATGAATATAAGGAACTAATTAAGCAGAACAAAGAGCACGCTGTACACTTGACTTAAATTTGAGAACAAAAAAGCAGCTCTTGTTAACTGCTTTACTGCAAGCCCGTGGGAATTACCTATCACAACTCATTCAAAGGACGTTTTCTCCCTTGGAAGCCACAAGGCATAACCAGTCACAAAAATTCATTGTCACTAAAGAAGTTCATATCTAAAAAATAGCACAACCAATTTCTGTGATATTTACCCCAATCAACTTCCTGTTTCCCACAAGTTATCAAATACAGGGGGGGTGTCACTTTCTCCAAAGTGCTGCAGTACCTGGCAGCTCCCGTATTTCTCTTGTATTCCCCATACACTGCATCACACCTATCCCACTCAGAACTATCACAGACAAAAATTAAAAAGTATACATAATATCCACAACACCTGCATGTATCCTAGAACTCTCTCCCTGTAATCCTCATACTGTAACACCTTCAAGACAGAAAGATCTGGAGATCATCTCCAAGCAACTGAGAAATAATACTAACATGAAGTTAATTATAAGCCATCATGAATTACTCTGCTCTGTTCTATCTGGAAGGCTGCAGCTTCAGGTGACTCCAGTTCAGTGGACACAGTTAAAATGGAGTTGTGCCAGACAAAAAGCAAGACCAAGGCTGTACGGGTCTGACCAATGACAAAAAGGCTTCAAGACCTACATAGACATATGTTCTCCAAGAAAGAAAAGATGCTAAGTACTTTGAATTCATCAATGTTTCACTCCGGAACAGGATTATTTATAAGGATTGCTGTGCTTGACAGCGTGAATTTCAGCCAATAACACTTCTGGTGTTTTTAAGACAGCAAACAGAGTAATCCTTCTGATATGAGGAAGCTCAAAAGAAGCAAAATCCTTTTGACAATTTTATTTAAACTAAACAAATTTCTTCCAAATTATTCCAGACCAGTGATGCAGCAGTTCTTACCCAACAGTAACAGAGAACTTTAAGTATTTCTTGCAGATGCTGGAAAAATGACTGCTAAATCCTCAAGTGTTTTGCTTAAGCAAATATTCCCATAAATCGTCATCAAGTATATAAAACTGCTAAAATCAAACAAACAAGGCACAGAAAAGAATACTGTTTAAAGCCCCTGAAGTAACACTCAATGCTGATCGGCTACTCCAACTGAATTATGGTCACATTGTAGTGGAAGTGTGGTTATTCCATTTGCTCTGTAACCATCGCTTTCAGAAGATGAAGAACCCTGTGGTTACAGAACATCTTGTCTACATAAATGAGACCCAAATTTGTTTTTCCATGAGTTCTTATGGGTCAGTGACCTACTATGAAAATGTTTTTGATGAAACCAGGCTCATTTATTATCGTATTGTTAAAACAAACCCCTTTGTTTGGTAGCCCTGGTCAGATGTACTAATGCAAACCAAACCCTAGTCACTGGAGCATGCATCCTGCTTTCTTGCTCGCTGCCCTTTGCCTCTCCTGCACTTCTCCTGTGTTTGGATTCCTCCTGTGCAGACCTATTGACAGAGCTGCTAATGGCTTCCTTCACAAAAGAGGTGCCAATATTTTTTTTTATTTTTTAAATGTTTACAAAAGAAATAAAAGGTTCACTCTTACATCAGCAATAACAAAAAGAGTTTGGCTGCCCAGCAATGGCTGAGTAAAATATAACTATATAATTACATGCTACAGATGTAGTAAACTATGAAATCTGAGGATATTAGTGCAATCTAAGAATCCACAGTACATAAACACCGTTATTGGGAAGTAACATTTTCCCAAATGCATATACCCAATGAGAAGACAAGAAGACACAGCCACTACACATCTCAAAAAAAAACACACAAAAAAAAAAAAAACAAAAAAAAAGAAAACACCACCCATAAAACCACCATTATAAGTGGTACATCTTTTGAAGAAAATTCACTAAGTTCTTTTGAATAACTACTGAGCTGCGTGGCTACACCTTTTGTTACACAAATACAGTTTTTTGAACATGCATTGTCCTGCCTTGTGCTTGAGACCATAAAGCTTTTCAGAGTTGTGAGAAGGCACCTGAAGTGACCAAACTGCTCACTGTTAGGAAGCTTTAATGCACCAAGACCACAGCAACCACAGCACACACACCTGGGCTGTGCTCTAACAGTCCACAGCAAAAGATTCTCAAGGAAATGCTAAAACTAAAAGTTGCACTAGTTAAAATTAAAAAAATCAAAAGGTATTAAAAAAAAAAAAAACCCAACCAAAACACAAATCAAAAGGAAATTCCTGTATTTTGGATTTTAAACGCGTTAAGATGATATTAATGCTTTGAGTACACTTCCTTTTGGGATGTGCATTTACTACTCACTACATATGGAAGATGATTTCTCATTACTGGACACTATCATTCTACTATAGCCAAAACACAGTAACATTTTCCTAAAAATTTAGTATAGATGACAGAGTTCATTATTCCCCACATGCACTGGATATCTGCACGAAATAGGACATACTTGAGTATTTTCTTCAGCCCTTAACTGTTCTGAGGAGCTTGACTCTATATGGAAATGTATGTCCTGGAGATCTTCGAACATTCCTTTCCAACAAGAACAACTTTTTGGACTAATAGTTACAAATTCCCCTTCCCCCACAACAATTTTATTTTGACTGTATACTTGAATTGTGGGAAGAGCAGAGAGAGTTTTTTTTAAAAAAAATAACTAAAATTTTTCTTGACCATATCTAGTATGTCATTTACACAAATAACTAATGTTTCTCTGAATTACTAGCAGTTAAGTAGTGTCAGAAAAAAATATTTCAGTGAAATCTTCCAGAGTAGCCAGTGTGCAGTACTGACAGATAAGTGAAGTGTGTGAGCCATATCTTGGGAACATTTATTTGGGTTGTTTGCGCCAAGAGCAGCACATAAAGCAGAATCAAACGCAATACAAAATGAATGAGCTTCCTTCTTTCCTGCCAAGAATTAATAAAGGTGAACTGTCAGCTTGAGCCAAGATGTGACTCAATAAGATGTAGCACTTACATTCCTCCCTAATGATTTACTGAAGTCTAATAAACACACTCAAGCTGTCAATATTTATTTTACTATTCTATTTTTTTATTTGTAGATAAACACACCTCACGTATATATCAAGAACTACCATGTTCTTGATACTGGTTTTGTCCTGTGTGATTCTAAATGTAAACTGAGGTATCAGCAACACAGCTCGGTGATTCACCATTTGCAGCTGGTATAGCAGTTTCCACAAGTAACTCATGAATAAAATTTGTACCAATTATTTTAGGGAATCTACTAATTTTGCCCTCCCCCCTTTTTCTAAGCAATACTTATAAGAAAGAGGCATTCCTTACTGGTGACTTGACAGAACTCTTTTCAAGTTAGATGTCCAGTATAAGCTTCTTAGTGGGGTGAATGGGAAATCCATTAAATGCCTCTCCTCTAGATGGAAAAAAGAAGTGGAGCTTCCTGAAGTGTCTCAGTCCTCTCCATAAAGATTAAAACTGCCCATGAAGCAGTTTTCTGGAAGGCTATTACAAGGGTGATGAGAGATGCATTGGACTGGGTCTCAGCCACTCTGCTAACAGTGTTCACCTTTATCATGCGGGTTATTTTCCCATAACTCCAACAGCACGAGACAAATTAATTTAAGTTGCTCTTCAAGAAGGAAAGGTCAAGGCTTGAGGTCTTTGCTCATAGCTTAGCCAGTCAAATGAGTCAAGCCAGTTCCAAAATGTTTGATCTGGCTGCAAATGGCAGCTATGTTTAACTTATCTATCAGTAATTTGGAGAGCTCCAAAACTAGATTCAATGAGGAGACCACCAGCTCCAAGAATGAGTCATAAACATCCACGTTTAAAAGCAAAGGTGTTACCCAGCCCATGAACACACAGAGACAACTCTTTTCCCTTGGAAGAAAGGAAAAAGATTGGTGAAGACTATCCCTGATTTAGGTATATACACAAGACAGCAGAGCTCAGTGGTGAGACACTGGCTGCAAGGGGAACAGCAAATCACTCTGTTATTACAGGGTTTTCACTACATAAAAAGACAGCAGAAGGGTAGAAGATGACAGCACTCAGCCTGGTACTGCAAGTAACAATAGAGACCAGTAAAGCCTGTAGTAATCCAAGCCCAGAAAAGAAACCCAAGAAGCACCTCTTGTGCAGATGGCTGAAGAACTACATGACACTACAAGAAGATGCAATATATGCCTGTGATGAGTTTGCACAGCCCTCACACACCAACACTTTGGGACTCAACTTTTTTTCTTCATGTGGACAGTAGAAACCAAGAGCTTTCACTTGGATTCTGCCACACAGGACAAACTAGAACACAAATACAGCTCTTGTGATGTCTCATTGGGACAGGCGTTGTCTGAGACTAAGAAAAAAAGGTAGACGGGGGAGTACAACTTCCTGTATTCCAGTAAGAGAGTAAGTGCACACTCTTCCAGAGTACAAATGGTGTAGAGAAAATTTAGTCTTCCTCTAGAATTCTGGTTGAGTCAGAAACAGGATCAAACTGTGCAACTTCAGTGCAATAAGGTAATGAAGGAACTTAGCTGCTCTATGAGGGTGTTGCTGCTAGTCTATTGCTATCAGGGTCAGAAAATCATGCAGATGAAGTACTTAAAATAACATGGTCCTCACTAAAGCAGTAAGAATTACATAATGGCCACTTGAAAGAAAAGACTCACACACCAAAATAACAAGTTCTTGAAGTAATAAGGCTGTACCCACAGAAGTTAAGCCAAACAGTCACTCCAAGTAAACTCATAATTTTCCCCATGTATTTTTCAGAGAAGTTGTCTGAAAGGGAAGCCTTGGGCCAAACCCAAACTGGAGAGTAAATGGGAATGGATGTGACTGAAACCACAACAGGAAGATTCTGCAGTACAGCATGCTCCTGCTCTACAACTGTCCCACTGGCATCCAGGAATAAACCCAATAGCAATCCTTAGATACTCAGACCCAAAACGGTGTAACACATTCTCCACACCACATAGACATTCCTTTGAAAGGCAATGCTAAAGGTTTCTAGAAAATGCAAGGTAAGAGACTGCTTTTTCAGATGTTAATTTGTGGGGTTTTTTAAACTGGAATTATTTCTCAGAAGATATGGGTCAAACTTTATTACCAATACCAATTAAATATTAACCAACATCATTAAATAGTGCTTGAACCTGCAGTCATCAACCAATGCAGCCAAAAGCTTCACATCACTTGTTCTCAGACACAGGCAGCGCAAGAACTAAGTACTCATCTATTCTTCAAATAAGGAGAAGAACATGCCTGAAAGGGTCACAAACTGAATTTCAGGTGCCAGCTCCTGCAAAGAGTGAAGTTTACAACTGGTCTCTGTTGGAAACAGGTTTCTCCCATTTACAAAAAATTACATGACTGACAGAGAATGAACTGGGATTAGACAGCACAGGTTCATTTTACCCTACTGATGGTTGCAGCAGCAATTCTTCCCAGAATTAATGATCAACTGAAGTGTTGACACATGCTACACAAAGTTCCTTGGAAATCTACGAGGGATGCTACCTACCATCTTCAGTACACACGCAAAGAAATCCATCCCTCCCACATGCCCTGACACCACAGCTTCAAGACGGCTCTAGTGGTCCCAGTTTGCCATTCACACCCCACTTAGAGGAGAAATGCCCAGCCTAGAGCCCTGTACTGGAACCCAGATACTGGCAAAGGTTATGGTTCCTCACTGCTAAAGCACCACCTGGCTCCTGGGGAGCTCGGTAGCAAACCTGGTACAACATCAGCTCACGCATGGTAGTTTGAGAAGGAAGAGGGAAGTAAGCAAGTCATACAACTGATTAGGTATCAGACTACAGTCCTAAATCCATTTTAGTGTGCCTTTGCTCTCCAGCATTTCCAGATATGCATTTAAAGATCACCAATTTCCAATTAGGTATGCCATAGGGAAATGGAGACACAAAACAATAAAGCTCTTTTCTGAAAGGTTACATTCAAACTGTCTTACACATATTTACAAATCCATATGGCTTCATAAGTGTAGTGTAGGCAGTTCCAGAAAACCATCTAAACTGCACAGGCTGCAAACCTTGTATAAACACTATAGGTTTGTCCGTGCTGCCAAAGATTTGCAATAAGCTTTTGTTTACAACAGCAAAGAGCTGTCCAAAGCTTTTATTATTTTGCCCGCTACTCCGAAGCACTTAGCAATCTTTCCACTCAACATGTTAATTATGGAAGATGCTTTTTGTATTACATGATTTATTTAAAGCCTGTTCGATCTCAATTTATGAAATCCAGATTGTGAAGCATCACATAGCAGTTTATTCTTCTCCTTAGCATCTTTGGTCACTATTAGCGATTTTACAGTACTCTATGCCAAATGAATATCCTTTAATGCCTTAGTCAAGCATTTAGGAAGCTGCTTACAAAGACTCAACGCACGGTAGTATATCTGCAGTTAAAGGTCAAATACAATTTCTATCTTGACCTCTCTCTTAGCACATGCAAAACCAACACCATACACACGTATGCTATAGTTAAAATCTGGATTTTAGCTCTTTTTTTTTAAAGCTAATTATTTCTCCCAACTTAGAAAAGATTTCATTTGGCCATGCTTACACATTTCCCCCTACTCCTCTGAATAACAAAAACACATTTTAATGTTTTCAGATGTTTAGATCTTTTATGCTAGCTAAAGACACTAATTTGAGGAGAAAGAACCAGCCATCAGCCAAAGTCCAGTCTTTTGAAGATCATACAGCTACGTGACAATTTCTGGCAGTCGGCTGTGGAAAAGTCAGGATCAGTTGGTGTCTTATATCCTGCCTCATTTTTCAGAGAAATGTGTGACATACATCTGGCTCTGGAAGAACTTTCACTTCATCTTTTAGGACTACCAATATGCCTCTTTCTTCTTGATCCTCTTCACGTATGAAATTTCAGTCATTCTACCTTAAAATCATACACTGTGTTAATAGCAGAGCATACAGCTGAAATCCAGTATCCAAAAAATAAAAAAACAGAATAAATTTGGTGTAACACATTGTGCTAGTATACCTCTGTGTTTGTATGGGCATATGCACGCTACTTCAAACCGCAGAAAACAAAACCAGGAGAAGATCAAAGTTGGACCTTTTACAGTTAAGTATTATGAAAAAAACTGCAGAAAGGAACTGGAAAAAAAAAAGAAATACAGATTCTGAAAACTGCCATATACCAACCAGCACAGGAGATGTTCTGAAATTGATCCCCCACTACTGGCAAGGACGGGGTTATCTGTACAGATAAACCTTTGATGAAGTCTTTTTTTGTATTTAAGGAAAACGAGGCCCATTATTAAGGACATTGTGTCAACACCAAGGAGCAAACAGATACTGTACCACAGACTTCATATTCGAGGCCCCTGTACTCACCCTGGCTGGGCACTGCCAAACAAAACCCACATTTACAAACCCCATGGTAACACCATGGAGGCTGCTGGCAGAGAGACCTGCCAAGCAGAAAACAGCAATGGCTAGGGACAGACATCTCATTTCAAGCCTCAAGAAGCTGTTTGCAAAAGCACAGGCTGCAACAGCTTTGCTCTGAAGCCTCCCAGTGAAACCAGTGGCAAATCCTCTCCAAAAGGCTCTGGGAAAGGAACTGGCTCAGAACCTGGGCTCAAATTATTTGGGGTTTATGTGACGGAGAGCATTTAGCCAAAATCCTGCCAAAAAATGTGAATGTCAACATTTGTATGTAGCTGTCTATTAAGAGGGGGAAACCCACAAACCAAAACCCCTAACTAATAAACAGCACCAGCTTCTAAAGAGCAACTCCTCTGTT
>JAOXNG010000042.1:33692584-33710072 GCA_028566535.1 Scolopax minor | reverse complement strand
TCTAAGGCTTGCTTTGGGATATGGAGACACTATATAAACACATATATATGTGCTTCTATTCTTGCTTGATAGCAAAGCTATCTAGCCATCTTTTCTGTAGTAACTCTTCTTTCATGCATTTCATGTTTACTACTATTGGTCAAGTTCACCCTGAAAATGACTTGGGTTTGATATGCAGGGCAACACTAGATGTATTTCTACTGCATGCAGCAATATCATCCTACACAACTTCACTTTAACATGGCCTAATAAATGAAATAAAGATATCTGAAAATATTAAGTTATTCCTTCCATTTGCGTTGCCATATTGCCACTATATCTAAAACAATTCCATTAAATGGAATAAAGCATCCTTGAGTTATCTTCCCCTTTATTGCTTCTTTGGAGATTCAGGAATTCTATCAATTGATGGAACCAAGTAAAGCCAAATTAACAGATCTGGGGTTTTTATTTGGTCGTTTTTTTAAACAAACAATTGAAGGAATGCCTAAATAGCTATGATTTATGGTGTCTGATCAAGAGAGTAAGGACTATTATTATTTTTTTTCTTAGCTGCTCTAAACTTATTTATTTTCAGCTGATGCAGTAATTAATTCTCTTCTACTCAACACAGGCTCATCAAAATCCCAGGAATGGGATGGGATTGTGCTTAGGCTTCCACTTGTAGACTGTTTTAAATAATTAGAATATTGGAGTAAAAATCTGTCAGGGAGAGTTTAAGGCTTGAAAACTAGGTTACCAACTGTGTCACTAGCTACCAAAACTAGGTAGCTACCAGATGGTTGGCAGCAAATGTTTAAATAGCCAGCAACTGACATATAATGCTGGTAGGTAGCATTTCAAACATAAACATTAATAGGGACCTAAACAAGAAAACACCCAACCAATTGTTTTTCTTAACTGCAAATCTTGACCAAAGATAGGGAAATGTCCATTCTTCCAAAAGGCATCTTAATAGGATCCCAAGGACAAGCACAATATTCTGTTCTGAGACCTTAACTATGGGACAGATAACACAAACATACTCATTTAAATCCTCAAATAGCAAGAAAAATAGTTGGAGGAATAGCAAGTTATCCTGTAATCGGTTACATAACTGACATCTATAAATTGGTAACCTTTGCTTACACTTGAGGGTGAAGACTAATCAGCAATTAATTTCTAAGCACTTCTTTCTGTGGCCTCAGGACACAAACTAATCCAGGCTGAAAATAAAATTTTTAGTATCTAATTAACTCATTAACTTCAATTAAAAAAAAAAATCTTTCCTCATCACAAACAGCTGTACAAATCACAACAAAATAAGCAAGTGTGTTCTGACAAAAAAATAAGCAAGTGAATTCTGTCAGTGGGAAAACATTTCATATTCTCCCACTATCACATTTTAAGGGGACAATTCACCTTTCACATTCAATAATCTGTTCTTTCTCTATATCTAACATTGAGAGTATACTATCAAAAAGAAAATGCAAAAAATTGGCCAGCACTTGAAGTGGCAATGTATTTTTTATTAAAGCCTTTCGTGTTTGCATTTTAAGTTCAGAAAAATCTACCTAAACCTTCAGAGATAAAAGGTGGAAGCAGACCTCCCAAGTGGTACTGTTTACGTTCACACCCAGCTGAAAAAATAGAATTAAAGTATAGCTATTCTGACAGCAGAATGAAACTGGCAATACCAGCCTTAAAGAGAAGCTGATTTTCCATTATAATGAAAATGAAAGCTAGAAAATGGTACATATCAGACAAGCCCTTATAAAAAGCTTGTCAGTCTCTACAGAATCATTTCAGCTTTTTAGTATTTGCATGACAGGTAGTACAAAGAAACCAGGAAGTTCTTTCTTCTCTGTCACTGTAATTCAGCATATACACCACTTAAAAATGAGGGCGACTTGATGAAAATACCTTAGCCTACAGTCAAGGTGAAAATTCTGAGCTTCCAATTCATGCAGCAGCATTGATACATAAGAAATAAAGCAATGTTTAAGTGTTCCCCTGTATACCCAATTTGAAGTGGATCAGTACCTGCTTTACTGAGGTACTCAATCTCTGCACAAGGTGCTGAAAAATTGGATCTGAAGTCATCTTCAAGACAGCACCACCTAAGAAGCTATGACATGCATTAGTATTTGGCAAAGCCCTGCCTATAGCCTATAGCATGGTTTAGGCCTTCTCTGTTTCACGCTGTCTGGCCTCAGTTGGTGCCATTTAAATTTGCCATAGTTCAGGGTCTTCCAGTCATTACAACTAAGTCTCATAAAAGCATCTTTCCTATTTATCCTAAACCGGTTATAAGATTGAACTGGTACAAGCATGGAAGCACTGAACTGTTTGACATAAGGATAATTTAAAAGATGGAGACAAAGATTAGCTAATCCCACTTCTTCTGCTAGGGTAAGATAAGCAAATTAAATGGTTTTTCACTTTCTACTTCAATAAAGTAAATGATGTAAAATAATGCTGCTAATATCAATATTCAGTCGAGTACTGAAATTCACTTTTCCAAGTATTGTTCATATGTTTATAAGAAGCGAAAGCTCATAATTGTCACTATTCACTAACTGCTGCCACAATCCCTCTATTAAATCACTGTCTTCCATTGCACATAAAACCCGAGTTGGATGCCATTCATATAGTTATTTTACTAAAATAAATTTGTCTCCTACATAGCCAGCATGTCAGCTCTCACACACAACAATCACACCACATGGCAGCTGAGCTGTCAGACACTGTGCCTGTACAGTTTTCTTGAAAGCTGCTAAGCATTTAGCTCTCTATATAGGAAATCCCATTTTCATCAAGTTAATTAGAAACCTAACTCCCTCTGGACACCTATATACCTTTGCTGATCTGTTTAACTAGTCCCAGATCCTCCAACTTAGAAATTTCACTCCCAATGGAACAAAAATATTTCAGTGTCTATCTAGTCTTCTGCTGTGTTTGGCTTATACTTGGAGCCAACCAAAAGCTGTGTAACCACAGTTAATGTAACACTGAGCCCAGCAAACATGCCAGAACCCTCAGCAGAATTGATTTGAATTCAGCCCTGTGCTAACCACAGCAGCATAGCTCCCATTCAACACACCAGAGATTTTATGTGACTGTGCAGAAAGCAAGCCAAGGAGTATATTCACATCCATTTTCAGACTACTTTCTGTGTTCTCTCTCATCCTGTGGAAGTCTCTCTATCGATTTACTCCATAACTCACACTTCCTATCTTCTGAAATGTACGTAAGTACCTGTGTTTAAAAGCAGATATTGTGAAAGACCCAAACAAAGTTGTCTCTGCCAGCTGAAAACCATGAAAGATAAACATATATAAAAAACTCACTTAGTTAATTTCTCAGATAATCCCTTCATTTTGTTAACTATTCAGCAACCTCTGATTTAGAGACTGAGATCCAATCCTACAAAGCAAAACTGTACAAGTATGTGGTCAATTTTTAGTTCTGAAAACAGCATCGAATATCTTGAAGGTTAACAGCATTTGTACTGAGTATGAAACCCAGAGTTTCAGAAGATACAACTTGCTTCTCGTTACTATCCCAGAGAAATCTAAGCAGCCAAAGACTTTTTCTAAGACACATGGGTTTTGTTGTTGTTGGGTTTGGGAATTTTTGCTTTGTTTGGTTTTTAAGGAAAAACTTACTTTGATAGACCCAGGTGCTATTTCTGTTCAGCCACTGCCATTATCTATGGAATTTTCCATATTTAGAGACATTTAAGCAAATTAGAGTCTTCTACAATATTGCGTTCAGGAGACACCCTGATTGAATTATCTGTGATCACTCAAACTCAGAAAATCCTAGATAACCAATTTTTAAGTATCCCAAGGAACACTTCAGTGTTCAGGTATTTTTAGTATTCAACATTACACACTGCTGGGTGGTAAGGAAAAAAACTGTCTTTCTGGTAATTGTCACAGCATTAAACGTCTCTCCTGTAAATACATCTTCTCTCTAAGCAAAGATCTAAACAAAAGCATTAAGCATCTTCAATAGAAGTATTTCAATTGATATTGTGGATATTAGGTGTTATGAAACACACCGTCAGTGGATACATTTACCTTAAATCAGGCTCAGTTGCTGTTGCCAGTGCAAAATATCCATTTAAGAAAACAGCAGCTACTAGTAGCAACTCAAAGATTATACCTGTAATAAAGCTTGAGAGGTTTGCCTGCTGTAATTGTCAAGCTAATGGAGCAGCGCAGGCTCACATAGATGCCTTCATAGATACATACATACATGGCATCACATAGATGCCATAGATACCTTCAAATCTGTTTTTTTTTGCAAGCGAAACAATACATTACACAAATTCTGGTAAGTAACTTGGTGACAATGCTCTCTGTTAATATATTCCAGAATAAACTGCTTCTGAGATTTGCCACTGCTTCTCTTCTTACATAACACACAATTATGTGAAGTTTCACAACTGAACATTGCTACTGTAAAGACTATGAGGGGGAGTTTAAACCACAGATGCCAGAAGCATGAGTGATGGTTTCTGCTTCATGGATAAAATAATTTTCTGGTTACAAAATATATTTCCCCTATTTTGCTTTGTCTGTGCAAAGTCTCAGTACAGAGTAAGCCATCATTCAGCTGAACCAGAAGAACACAGATATAGATAACACTAATGTACACAAAGGAAGGGAGAGAATGCATTGCTAAAATACATGCCTGGCTACAGGCGAGCCCCTTGACCCAGTGTTCCAGAAGTAGCAGATGAACACAAAACAGAAACTGTCATTATTTGCATATACACAGAGGACATACACAAGTTATTTAATTCTATTGCACAGTCTGTTTTTAATTCTGTTTGCCCTCTAAGTTCTAGGTAATTCCTCCTATTTCTAGCCTTATAGTAAATTCCAGGGTGAACAGTACAGAATTTGAACAATTGTTGCCAAATCAATATTCAAAGGCAAAGTTAATGCAAACTATAACATAACCAAACACTAAGTACATCTATGTAAACCTATCCACAATTTTTTAAAACTCAGAGCTGCAGACGAAGCCACTACTAGAATTTCACCACTAGATGTCCTTATCTAAGTAATAACTGAGCAGCATTAGTTAGAAAGGTGTATGGAGCAGCAGAGAGCACTTACACTTGACTGATTCCTTTTCTCAGTACACAAGACAAGTTGACACCATTGCAAAGAGAAGTGCAGCAGCCACGTGGCATAACTGCACAACATAACCTTTTTATGGCCTATCTCGCAGTAATATTTTGCAGATGCTTTCAACTACAAAAAAAACAAACCAACCCTGAAAATTTTTCTTTTGTAGTCTTAGTTTAAACAGTTATACAAAAAGGTTTTACTCCACCCAGTTTGTCTTTGGAACAAAGCCCCATGATATCTCTGAAACTACAAAGGAGTAAGTGGATGATTTTGGTTTTTTTTGATGTGTTTGCAAAGTGAGGTGGGATGAGAATAATCTACAAAAACCTGAAATAACCAGGATTGCAATTTCTCCATCATCTTCCATCTCTGCTTAAAGAGCTACAAACCTTGCAAATCAGTAGTCAAAAGTTACCTGGAATTCTTATTATATACTTGATTTAAATTGCTTAAAACATTTCTTCATTTTTTTTCTTACACTCTGGCAAACTAATTAAAACATGCTAAGAAATTGTCAAGTAAGTGGAAGTATACCACTAAGCACTCAAACTTGCAAAAGTCAGTTATTTCATCACTTGTAAGGACCCCCAGCACATATAGAGTTCAGTACAAAGTAGGATCTTCCCAATTTCCAAAAATCCAAGTACTTTGACATTTCAACACCACCACCCTCCCCCCTATCTCATGAGTCCTCTGGGCAGGTGAGAAAGAACCTGTCTGGTTGCATCTAATATGACTGTGTTTCAAATATGCTTTCTAAGAAATGAGCAAATAGAAAGCTCAGCTTTCAATAACATGGCCCAGTTCCCTGGTATTTGTTCACTTTGCTGCCAGCAGTTACGTGTGTTTGGTTTAGAATCTGCTCAAGTTAGTTTTTTAGCTTTTCCTAGCAAGTCTACCTACCTCTCTCATACAGTATTTTTCTTTCTGACATTTTTGTTATTTTATTAACTGCTATGCATTAAAGTGACAGACTGCAAGAAAACAAATAGACACAAAGATGAAGCACTGCCAAAATTCTGGAACACTGGCTAGTTTGTTGAAGGTGATGAAGGAAGAGAAGATCACAAATGACTTTTCTGCAGCGGAGCACAACCAGAGCTCAGGACTGAAATCCAAGGGTATTGCCCAGAGCCACCAGCAGCAGTTTTCCTGGGGGGTTACTTGATCTGACATTTCTACTGAATAGGAGTTGCCAACACCATGATCATCATCACAGCACATGTGGCAAACAGTTCCTAAACACTTCCTTGAGAATTGACCACTGTGTATTGGGTTGCCATCAGTGACTACAAAAATTAATTTCAGAAAACAATTACTTGGGGGACATAAGGGGATAATTTCCCCACAGAACATACACTAAAATAATTTTTATATTTTACCTAATTGCTTGAACTTAGAGATTTATGTTTTCTCCTTTCTTTCAACATGAAAAACTAAGCTTAGCAGTTCATAAATTGTACTCCTAGTTACAGAGGAGAAGATTTCCCTGTGATAACATTTTAAAGCTCCAGTTCACATCAACTAAACCTAAAATGCTTCTAGAGTAACACCATTTTTCACAGAAATACAATACATATATTTGTTTTAGGCATTAAAACATATATTACAACAGCTAAACAGAAAAGTCCAGTGCTAAATACTGTATGGAAGCCTAAGAGTACAAGGGCATATAGAAATGGTGCCCAGGTTAGGAGGAGGAAAGGGGAAGGAACATCTGTCAGCACACAGATGACAAGAAGGGGACAAGAAGGTAGGTTATGAAAAAGCTCAATTGTCTCTCCCTGTCCCTCCCCCATGAACAGAATATTTCATTTATGTGAATATAGTTTGCAGTTAACGTCAGAAATTAATTGCATTATAACTCTCTATATTATTTCACTTTTGAACAATTAAAAAGGAGGCATCTTAGCACTGCAATGTAAAGATAGCCACTGCAGACAACCTTGAGGTTGTTAAGGGGATGTAAGGATGGTCCTGTGTTAAAACATTCTAATTCCAACTAAATTGTGAGGTCTACATTTTCCATGTATTCGCATATGTTTTTATCCACTCTGACCCTTCAGAAGAAACAATGTGTTCCCCTTCCTCAAAAAGGCTGTGAGCTCAGAAAGAAGGCAAGGTATTTCCACTCCAGTCCTCTGAAAGCTACAGACAACTTACAAATGCAATGTATCAAAGCCAAAGAAAATAACCATTACTGTTTTAATTACCTGAAAAACCTCCATTTATTAGCATGGAAAGTGATAAGCACTAGTAACAGTGCAAAACAATCATGTACTCTCTCTAGTAAACATAAAAAGAATTTTTGCATTACCTTGTATCTCCCTGTTTTTCACCAGCTCATATTCCTATCATATCATATTCAGCATCTATTTCATAACTGATATTTAGAGAAAAAAATAAGTCTCTATCACTGCTTGCAGAGACATTCAATAAATTCAAATAAGTGTTGATAATGGCATTACTGGGGGCACAGAAAACAAGAGGAGAAAATTTTGCTCAGTCAATATCCAGTACAGCAACTTTACAACAGGGTCCAAGCCCAAGCTTATTGTATATCCAAACAAAACAAAAAGTAAAAATGAAAGAGCTGTTTATGTTGAAGAGAAGAACTTCTTAAAACATGAGACAGCGAAGACAGTGACTGTTTCTAACACTTCTGCAAATGAATTCTCCACATCAGCAATCTAGCAATGCTGTAGTCAATGGATCCATACAAGAGATAACATTTTGGTATTTGCAAAACTATTTTACATGATGACTGTTGTACAGCTCGCAGGAACTAAGACCTCGTAAGACATAACTGTAACGATTTAAAAATCCACATTATTTGTGCAGTTCCCTGACTCAGTAACAGAGTTGGTAAACTTCTTATCTTGCATTAATTGCTACAGAAGACCTAGAATTCAAGTAGAATTCACTTAAGAGATGAAATATGTAAATCCCTCAACTGCAGAGTAGAAGACCCAAAGATAGCTTCTTATGTTTTAAGCCCAGTGTGTCTATCTTGTATTTTTATATTGGTGCAAACTGACAGAAATAGCAGCAAAGGACATTGGAATAGATGATAATTTATTACTTTTATACGGATAAATGGCTTTCACTGTACTTTCCCACACATTATGTGGCATTTGCAGTCTTCTACCACTGTTAAAAGGAGTTCCCCTCTTTTTTCCTTTTTTGCAGAAGTCAAAGGGGGACACAGTGGTGGTGGAGCAGACTAAATATTTTAACAACTTGACCTATGCACAGACTTGCTGTGTGTAAAATATACTTAAACACTTAATAGAGGTTAAAAAGTTGTGCATTTAAAAAAACAAACCAACCAGCTCATAGTAAGGATCAGTCAACAGCCAATTCCCAGGTAAAAAGCAACTACTGGAGCCAGTATGATGATCTCAGTTATCCAACTACTATCTGTTTGTGACATCATCTGTCTAGATTTTACTATGCTTGATGCACTTCAGTCTTCCAAACAATCATTCTTAAGCATTTTAAATCAACCTATCAAGCCTAAGGTGCAAAGTTTATAGTTCTTCCTCCCCATAGTTGAAAGCTACCTTTGTAGGTATGAAAGTATAGTGAAACATGAAGAACTTTCAACAGCTTTCAAAATAAAACAGGAAGTACGGAAGACCTTCACCTAACTTATGTTTGGCTTGGTGACTACAATAATTCAAATATATTCTTCCATATCCAAAACCTCCCTCTACCACTACTAGTTTCATCAGAAGCTGAAAATTCCTGGGAACTGAGTAAGCCAATACCCAGAATGTTGAAGACCTCAGTTACAGGAATATATATTCTTTCATAGCTGCTTTACCTGCCTTGTCAGTTGTTGACAGTTTTTAGGGCAACAGTTACTTTAACTGCTATAAAAGCCCCATTATAGCCATAAGATACATAGATAAAAACCCAAAAGCAGATGCTCTAACAGGTGTATTATTTCTTTCTCTGGGTATCATTACAGTTTTGTACTGTTATCACACTAATTTATTCTCATCATTACTGTAAATGACCACTTTCTCTGAAAGCACAAGCCAACCTGTTTCCTCTTGCAATGGAACTGACTAAGCTTGCTCCTACTCAATTAGAGCCAGTTACAGGAGTGGCAAATCAAATACATTTCTGTTTGTTTCATTAGTTTTCAGATATTTGAGTTAATTAAATTACCGATTATCAGAATGAACAAAACTCCTAAGGCTAAGATTTTATATGAGTCATCTCACTTTCAACACAGTGAGCCAAAAACTGTGGGGCCTACACATCGTTCCAACTAGGAATATAATGGAGTCTGGCATCTTTGATGCCATTTTTTTCTTTATAATTATAGCACACTATTGTATTTCCCTCAACACAGCAGAAATCAAAATGGGCAATCTTTGTTTATAGTTCCAAACCACTTCTAATAAAATCTTGAACCAGAAAGCTTTTTTACTTTTATTTTTGGCAATTGGAAGTGATGGGAGGGTAGGGATGGAAGGTCAACCTGGAAAGCTTTGCTCAAGGTACATTTACAGGTCGCTTGATCCATCCTTGGGGCCCTTTTCTGCAGCAGTTCTTCCTGTTGATCTCATATCTTATGTTGATAGAGTACCTCCCAGGAGGCAAGTCTCCCTCCCTCAAACTCCTTGAGGGCTCCACTCTTGGAATTACATTCTCCTAATTGAAGCATTTGAACTTCAAATGGGAAAGAGGCAGGCTAACAGCCTTTGGAGTGTTATATATGAATCTGTATAAAACCCTGAAGTATCATGGTTTCCCTCTTGTGCCAGATAAAAACAGCCCAATTAAGATTTTTTTTTTTTGTGCATGCACAGGACTTTTTACATCGATGAAGTTCCTGTTGGTGTAATTCCTGGCATGTTGCACTGTGGAAAACAAGACAAGAATCTCACCAATATTTCCCAGTAGAGAGAGCACCTAATCCAGCAGTTGCTTTCAAAGAGAATTAACCCAAGCAGCCATGCTTCTAAATTAGCCAAACAGCCCATTTCATTTCCTAAACATGTAATTACCTAGAAGCAATACAGGTGAGAACATCTTAGACATTCCTTTCAAGAGCACATATGAGTGGTGGCTTAAATGCTATCTTAGTAACAGATATGCCAGACAAAAGGCAAAGCTCTTTTCCACTCCCCTTCCCCCTCACAACACTGTGGCCTCAGGGAAGAAACAATGTCAATTGTATTAATTCCTCTAACCACTGAGGTGAAGAAATCCCTACTAGAAACCTGTAATCAGTTGGTAAAAACCGATCTGCAAGAGAAAAGAGCCAAGCTGTGGGTCATGGTCATGTAGCACACCACTCCATGACTACCTGTCTAAAGAGGCAGGCATGCTGCAGCCATGCTCGTTGGAAAGAGCTGTTCTAAACATTTGAAAATTAACTCTTTGCATAAGGTTTTTTTCCTAACTTGAGTGAGACATATCCGAGTCATCCATGTTACATCATTGCAGTGTACAGACAAAAGTCAGGCTTCCGATTTATTTAGTTTTAACATTTGCAATTAGAACTTTGTCTTCTAAGATTTAATTTTTTTTACAATCACTTGATGTTCAAAATTGGAAAAGTTAGTGTCACTTCAAATACACCTTCTATAGGACACAACATAATAAATGCTCATTTGGCAAACTAAGGCTTATTACATCTCTCCAGCAGTACGTGACAGCACTTTCTGTGCTGAGAAAACAGATCTTTCTGCAGAGAAAACAGATCACCACGGGGAAATTGCTTATTGTTATGTTTATTTGCTCTGCAATATTCTTTTAATTTTTTTTATTGGCAATAACACAGAAGGTAAGAGAACTGTAGATAAAGCAGCAAAGCATTCACTGACCACACACATCCCAGAGCACTGCCACCACCACATGGTGGTCATCTTCTGATAGTCTAGTTGGCTACGGCACAGCCCGCTCCTCCATAAAAAACAGCCATTGCCAAGTTCTGTCAAAAACCAACACGATCACTAGCTCTAACTGCTTCATTAAGTGCAAGATTAATTTCAATGCCCAAATTAAAGTGATTCTCATCTGACACCAGTGTGGTTTTCATAATTGTTTTTTCAACAGGTTTCTTTTTATTTGCCCTCATTATGTAAATCAGATTAAACTAGTTCCACATTTACATTTTAACCCACACCACAAAGGCCAGCAGTTTTCCTTAAGAGATCTGATTCTCAGTCTTTTAATCCCAGCAACTCCAGGAAAGTCACAGATCAAAATGGAGGTAGTCCCAGTCAGAACAGTTAACAAAAGGAAGATGAACATAGATTTTATTTATTTATTAAATACAATAATATTTGACCAGCTTGCACTACAAATTAATTACTGGAACGTTGGGATCATTCAACTCAATGCTATCACATGCAGTTTAAGACTTTTTTTTCAGCCAAGTCTGCTAATCCTTGTCAAAGTTCAAGAAATAAACCTGCTGATCCTACAGACTACGTGCCTTATAGTTATTGGTATTATCAATCCATCTGCAGTTCCAAATTATGGATCATTTCATGTTTTTCCACATACCTTATACTAATGGATAGTGAATTAGGAAGCACTGCAGGGACTAGAATTGGTATTCAGATTTATTTACAACTCAAACCACAGATTTTTATGAGGAGTTCACCCAGCCATTGCCCTGGTACTTAGTGCACTATAGTCCAAGATGAGTGATGGTAAGCACTGTTCTCTGCTACAGCCTATTCCAGAACATGACTCCGTACTTCTGAAAAGAATTTGCCATATTCTGGAAAGTTGTTAAGCGTGAAGTAGACAAGCCCATTCAGGCTATAGTCCATCCTGGCTCACTACAGCTAAATAAATCATCAGCTCACTGCCAACCTCCCTCTCCAAGATTTCTTCAGACATATTAATTGTTCTGGTGACCAAAAGCCTGATGTCACCCAAAACATTACCTTTCCTGGAAGCTATTTCTCATTAGATGACCAGACAGCCCTACTAGACACATAAAAGTTTGCAGAAGCCATGTACATAACAGGTCACAAAGCTTGATCTGCAAGCACAAGCCAAACATATGTCCTCCAAGCATTCCACAAAGCAAAAGGCTGCTTCCTGGCTGGTCAAGACAGGAAGACTATAATCACAGGACAAATGGGATCCCTGAAGCTGCCATTGCAATGTGAAGAATTCTCATGTATATTAAGGCCTTTCAAGAAAGCAAATTGGGAAGAGAAACAATCACCTCATCACTTCAGTTTCATATCTTCTGTTTTATTTTAAGGTTTACAAGTGAGGGCTTTCATGTGTCTGGGGAACTTCATTTTGTTTAAGTTTCCAGTCTTAATGTTTGCTTAATAGATACTATTTGTAAACTTCATGTTGCCATGTCCAAACTCTATTTATATTTGTTTCTACAGCATTTTTCCTCCCTCCTGTGTTTACTTCTGCATTGACACATCAAGGGATGGCCCACTTTTGGCACACACTCTTGCCAAAACAAATTGTTTTATGTGCAATCTCCTTTCATCAGAACTTGAACATATTACCAACTCAGTATATTGCATTTAAGTGTATATCAGGGTTAAAAAAAACTGATGGGAGGATGAATGGAACACATGTTGAGGCAAGAAAGATTAAAGGAAAGCATTTCTCTGAATTAAAGCCCTCTTAGCAGTGCAGTTGAAACACTACACCCTAAGTTTTGTCCTTAGACAAGTTCAACCCTTGATTAAATCATGTTTACAAATAATTTGGGATCAATCCTCCTCTCTCCTGGAAACAATCAACAAGTTTAAAACAGAACACTTTCTCTTTTTGGCAGGGGAGAGAAACAGGGGAGGGGAGAGAGGCAGATGGTTAAAAATCACAGTTTGTAGGAGAGTAGAACTAAAGCAATGAGCTATTAACTGTCTCGAGTTAGCATATGAACTGGAAAGTAACACATACTGCAGTTTGAACAAAAGCACTTTGGTATATTAGATAACATTGATCCAAGTCAAAACCCTTCACCAGAGGCCAGTTAAATGGGTACATTAACTTCTATGATTATTTTCCAGATTCATATTTGCATATGTTAACTAGAATAAACTAGAATAGTGAGCTTAGCACTTCAATTTCAAAATTGACATCTAATATAGCATAATAAGTAATCCGTTGTCCAAATTAATTGGTATTTGGCAAAGCCTCCTTTGGTAAAGGGCAATTGTCAAAAACATTTTCTTGCAGATCCTAGTCTGAGATAGTCCATGCTTTGTTTAAAATTCTGTTCATTGTCAACACGTTCTCCAGAGTGACAATGACAGATTTTACATCACCTAAATTATTTGGGAAAACTTATTTCTTAAGTAGTAATGGAGTGTCAAATAAGCTGACATGTTAATTTAACAATTCAACTGAACATCTTTATGTATTGATTATATTTCAATCAACTTTATTGTTTATTAAATAAAGTAGCTCTACCTTCAGAAGCTACAAGTGTTAACACTTCCAAATATTTCTTGGTGACTTACCAGTTTTAAACCAAAATGACACCTGAAGGATGTTTACACCAGTATGCCAGGATAAAAGGAAAGCTCAGGTTACCAAAATCAGCAGGACGTAAGGCAAGAGGCTAAGCATTGCTCTCCACCACCCATGACTGAGCTTTATATTTTAAACAGAATTCTATCTCTTTATGAGACAAGGGATGAAGATGATGCATTGGCCTATGTTTAACAAGACATCTGAATGATTTCCTTTAGGAATATCACTGTTTTGAAATGTAGCTTAGTTTCAGATCAAAGTAACACTAATAATTGGAACAAAGCAATTTGGTTTGAAGCATTTGGCTGACACAGAAAACCCTGCACATACAGCCACTGCCTCACCCTGCTCCTCTCAGTGCTGAGAGCACAGGGCAGACATGCTGAGAGAAGACTGCAATCCGTCTAATGTAAGCCAACATTTTTTCACAACTCAGTAAATGGGTATTTAAGCCTCAAAACTCCTTTTATAGGTATATCCAATGAAGGACAAGTTGGAAGAAATAGGAAAAATCTTTAAAATAACAGAGCAAGATTAGGAAGGGTATGTAAAACAAAAATTGTGAAGCAACTAGCCACAAAACTGAGTTTAAATTAATTCATGCCTTTTCCTTTATGCAATTAGTCATCTTCTTGAGATTGCAGATGACCAACATATTGCTAAATTTCATAAACCCATCCATCCCATGACTTAGCTCTCAGTCTCACAGCAAAATGGCCAGATCTCATAATTTTAAGCCAAACTTATTCTATGGATAGATTATATCCATTTGAGGCAGAATTTACACACCTCACCTCTCTTTCCCCTCAAATACTTGTAGGCAGCAGCCTTTACCCTCACTGATCAAGCTTCAGTTTAGTTTGCTTAAAAACCCCAAAGAAGTTTTGTGGCAATTTATCAGCAAGACACAGTTAGGGAGAACAAGGGGAGAGATGGTATCAAGCTGGAGAGATTTTGAACGGAAGCAAAACGTTAATCAAACCAACCAGATTTAGCATTTCCATCCTTTCAAGCATCTTTTGATAGCTTCTCCTGATCACTGATTTTCTCAATAAAAATAATGGGCAACTGGCAGAGTACAGTGAGAACATGAAACACATCATCACGCAAAAAAAAAAAAGAGGACTTCCACAGTGTCATCACACCTTGCAAAGAGAATAACACTAACATAACTTTAACTTCTGCAAGCATTGGTGATTTGTCATTAGTCCTAAAACAAAGATAAAATTATCCTTTTGATTTCCAAGGAAATTTAAGAACACTATAATCATAATGATGCCATACATTATATCAATAATTCCTATTTGAAAACACCCAGTGAAAGGAAAAAATGTGTCCTTATTTTCTTTCCCTCATTTATAAATAATCTGTTGCGTCTTACAATATATTCTTAGTGTTCAAATTACTGATTTTTAACAAAGTGACAAGATCATAACTGAACATCTTAACAGTAAATCTTAACTATTTCAACTTATACTAATCTTTCTTGCATAATTTATCCAGCCAGCATAATACTGAGCTGCATCATAACTGAACATCTTAACAGTAAATCTTAACTATTTCAACTTATACTAATCTCTTTCTTGCATAATTTAGCCAGCCAGCATAATACTGAGCTGCACCTCTTCTGACAGCTATGTAGAGTAGCAAAGAGCTCTAACCTTTTCAAGACTGATAGGTTAAATACTTGCAAGTTTTTCAGTTTACTGTACAGATATTAAACAACAGATGAAAAGAGGTTATAGTTTCTTCACAAGGTTTAATATTTGCAAAAGAACTGCAGGTATCTACTGCATAGCCTGAGACAGGGCAGCTGGGGAAAAACAAACCTGTAGAGGTACTATGTTATTCTTTAAACCTTGCCGAACAATCTGTCTGTAAAGCTCTGGTGATGCCAGCAAAATGTTCCAGACTTAAAGACAGCTATAACAAACAGAATTATTTCCTCACTCAGTTGCCTATTTGAAATACTTTCTCCATGCACAAATCAACTACTGAAACACAGAGTACAAGACAAAAAGCTTGCTGTGAACAAACATGATTAGAAGATGCTGATTTTTTTGGTTTTGTGATTTTTTTGAATTAGTTGCATTATGGTACACACAGTTGTACCATATGTCCAGTTCAAAACAGAAATTGAAGAACTGTTGGTAAATTCTTAGTGCAGCTCTAGAGTGAAGTATCTGTTACAATGTTAATACAATTCATGATATCCTCTTTTATGATCTCGTTATTTTTGTCCTCATTTTTTCCTTACCCTATCTCTAGGCTATCTACTGCTCCTTACAATCTCTGCTTAATATCACTGTCCTGCCTGTAAGTATGGCATTGATTTTGCCTATGGTCAAGGCTTTAGTCTCATGAAATATAACAGCTAGTACCTAACAGCTCTAACAAAAGGATCATTCCCACAGACACACACAAGCAAATAGCTTTGGACCCCCCACTGACAGTAAAGAAAACTTGAAGGAAGGAAAATTCGGGATCTGGCAGACCTAAACACATTTTCATAAGATGGATAAGATCTTAAAAATTCATAAGCATTGGAACACTCCTGCATTACGTGTTTGAGATCCCAGTCACACTTGCTATGATTAAAGAGTCTGTGAAAGAAAACAAAACAACAAAAAGATAAAAAACCCACCCAGGCCTCTAGAGAATCAAGAGACATCTGCCAGTCAGTGCATCTCTGGCATTGAAAAAAACATTTTCATCTTGCCTGGTTTCGATTAAGCAAGATAAAGCTTCAAAAGCATAAGTATCACTATCTAAAAGGCCTTGCCTTAAAACAGAAGTTCAGATGCACATGAGACCAATCTGCTGTCTCCAGATTGGCTTTTGCCTACTGCACAAGAATTGTTCCAGTCCCATGGCAGTTGATCACATTAACAAAGGATCAGGAAGCAAGGATCCACTCCAAAACATAGTGTCAAACTAGCTGCAAATGCTAAACATCTCCTTTCAATAATTACAGTGTTCTAACCTTTTGATTTGGGAAACTGGCAACTAAAGCTTGTTAAATATAACAGCACAGTACTCAAGTTGTTAGTTACTACACCATGTTCCCTGAATTTCACATCAATGAAAAGAGACCCAGTTGTGAAAATTAACATGGACGCACAGAATGCTGGGCCCTTTTGGTAATGCAACACCACAAATTACTTAAGCAATACAAATGCAGTGTAAGTTTTCTTTAAAGTACAGCTACTTATTTGGTATGTCATACAAATACACCAGATGAACAGTGATAAGCAAGGTAGGTGCTAGGGATGTTGCCTTCAAATTTTTCTACTCTAATCCCTTTGTCCATGATCTCACATACTTGTAAATAAGCCAACTATAGAAGCAGCTGACATGAATGTTTTTATTCGGTCCAGGATGTGGTAAACTGCTCGATCAGTTATTACACCTTAATTTTGCAGTGCCAGCTTTTCAGTAACTTAACAGCATATATTGAGTACTACTTTTAGAACCTGGAAGAGGTAATTTTTGCCAGAGGATAGTATCATGACCTCATTGCTGGAAGAAAAGCATTCATTGTTTAAGTTACTGGCAGAATTTCATAAAAGACAAAACAGAAGATAAGCTTTCAGCAGAATTTTCCATTCAGGCACATATCCATATCTTTACCTATTTTGTCTTCAAAGTGGCAGTTTGTCTATGATTCACCTTTCAGCTCTTATAGTTGGGATAGCTTGAAAAAATTAACCCCATTAAGGACTCAAATAATTGAAAGCTCCTAGGTGAAAAGACTTCAACCCTTTATGATCAATACCAGAGCTGTATCAGACTCAAGGAACACCGGAAATGTAGTGAACTGTCAAGAAGAGACAGCTAGTCCTTGTGGGTAAAAAAATCAGGATGATTTTATGTTGAAT
>JAOXNG010000042.1:33579835-33589929 GCA_028566535.1 Scolopax minor | reverse complement strand
TTTTTTTAACTTTAAGCCTGATTTAAATCATTGCTCACGGTCTAACTTTGTGCAAATATTTATTTTTTTAAAAAAGGAAAAAAAAAAAAAGACTTAAACTGCCTCGGTGAAAAGTAAAATACTACACTCACAATTTTGGCAAGAATAAGGAATATCATTTTCTGACTGGAAACATGGGACTATAACTTGGCCTGTGCTGACTTCAGTGAATGTCATTTGGCCGTGACAAGTTACCACATTAGGAAAAAAAAAAAAATATGCTTTGATATATGAGCATATACATGTCATTCTCAACTTCATATATCCAAGCTGGCTTTTTCTGCTGACTGAATTTACAAGCAAGTATGTATTAATTTTCTGATTGTGATGCATGCGTAACTCCATTCCATTTACTTCCATTCCCAATTGAATTATCTTTATAATTTAATTGGGTTTCATACATTGGTATTTCTTTTCCATATTCACGTGTTCACAGCATTTTCTGAGGAAGCAGACTTGAGAAAACTTAAAATGTGTTTTCAAAAAATGGGGGGAAAAAAAAAAGCCAGTGAGATTTGTTTTTAATAAATGTTACACATGAACCTGAAGTTGTAAGCCTTGAGGTTAAGTTGAATTTGTCGGTGTGTATACCCAGGCATTCAAAAGTTTTCACTGTAGACTGTCATGGAATAGAATCCTTTTGTCAGATAGAGATGCAGGGTTCTGTTGACTGCTGGTGTAACAAAAGCCCCACAGTGCTACAGCACTTTTACAAGCCTTTAAATTACATTGACAGATTTTTTTGAGGCATTGATTTCTTGTTCCCACTCTGTAACTATAATATAGCTTAGGGGTTATGGTAGTTCAGGTAGTGGTGTGGCTGAATGAAGACTGATGCTTGCAACTGCTTGTACACTTTGCCCATAACATTTAGGAACATTCTGAGAGGATGTGTGAGCTCATCCACAGACATTTGTCCAGTTTTGACGTCAATCAATATTATGTCCTTCTTACTCAGAGGACAAGAAATCTTAAATTTAATTTTTGACACTTTCCTTTTAGATCACTTGCTAATTCATTATTTTAAAATATCAGAGGAAAATAAATGGTTGTCTTGTTCTGTATAAGCACTCCTCATGGGATTTCAAGGTCTCATTTATGATGTAAGAAACTATCTCCTGTCATTTATCTTTCCCTTTATATAGTGGGATGTGATGAATTATTCTCCCCCTCTTGTGAAATTCTCTATTGGATGTAGCAAAGAAAAGTTGTTTGTTAGAATTGCTTCATTTCTGTGTAAAACTAGTTTTGATGACTGACTGGATTTTTTAGGAAACCTATTGCCAAAATTTCCTTACCCTCTGTCCACTTTTGAGGGATCATGAAATGAAGACATTGTTGTTGAAAAATTACAATTTTTCTTGCAGTGTTTCAGTGTTCGTAGAATTTGGAGGTAGATTTTTATTCTAAGCTGATCATGGAATATTCACTGTCATAATGCTGAAACCTTGTGCATCGGTTTTTATTGTCGTGAAATGAATTTAAAATGTTTGAACATATGATAAAATGTGTATGTATGCACACTGCTGCTTTTGACTTTATATTCTCTAGGGATCCACTCCTGGTTAGGAGTTTGTGCCATAGCAGAGCACTCTGAGATCTACTCCAAAGAATAGAAACTCTAAGTAGGTCACACAGATGGTCACTGGCAGGGCTGGGAATAGAGTTTCAGGCTCTTGGCTTGAAATCCAGGTCCTCTGCTCGCTACTGCATGTTCAGCATATGCAAGCCACGTGCTGATTTTGGAAGAACAGCAGCAAGAGGCATATGTTACCAGTAGGGGTTAATTTGCCAGATGCCAGAAGAAATACTGAGACTACAGTAATTTTTTTCCTAACTGCAGAACTCTCTCTATTGGGCTGTTGCTTGAACAGGATCAGTGCTTGTGTACACCCAGAATTAGACTGGTTTCCTAACATTCCTGTGTACATTACTGAGTTTTACCTGTGAAATATTCTGATTCTTTCATTTGATTCATTGAAAAGTATTGGTAGTTCATTTGTTGGTGCCCTAGAAGAGCAAAGATTTAAGTCAGATCTGAGACATTCCTTATTAAGTGATGCATGTATAAATGTGCTCTTAAATTTTGAGGTGTAGCTGGGGAAAACTGTCAATAGGTCAGTCCTGTGCTATGAATGTTGTGTTAGTAATTATATACAGGTTAAACTAAGGCATCTTTTCAATTACATTATTATATTAAATACTGTAATATTAAATTTAAACATAGCCAGTAAAATAAAATGAAATAGGTAAACTTCATATAGCATGTGTATTGTGGTGTGAAGTAAATGCAAATGGATTTGGTGATGTTATGGTTTTGTACAGAAGAGCCACAGCAATCTAAGGTTGTCCTACCAGACTCTTAAATGAACTTCTCTCTCTTGAAAAAAAACAGTAAGAGAATGACTTGTACTTTCATGTTCTTTGGAATTCTTTTTTCTAAAGGTTTGAATTTGTTACGTGGGCCATGATCTGTCAGTAAATGCCAGTTTCTGCTGTATAATGCCTGTGTTTCACAAATAATACAATGTTTGATTTTTTTTGTTTGTTTTTGTTTTTGTTTTGGAAGATCCAGCTGTAGGTCCATGTTATGATTTCAGATTTGTGCAAGTCAGAGTCAACTTAGAAAAGATTTAGTGGTAAAATGGTGGCATACAATCAGCATCAAGTCTGTGCTTTCTTTTATGTAGAAGATAATTACAGGTTTCTCTAAATTACAGATTTAGAGAAAAGCATATTGTTTTTACCTTCAGGACCATTAAGCAAAAAGTTTAAAAAAAGTAGAAGGGACACTAATTTCACTCCAGCTATTGCTGGAATTGAGTTATAGATGTTGATTTTAAGTGTCCTTGTTATCTTAGGTTGTGTTCCTACCGATACAAGTTCTTAAGCCAGTTTTATTTTTAGTTTTCTGTGATTGTTTTCCTGCACTACTTTGAACACAACTTCTCAACATTTAAGAATGTTTGAATGTAAGAGATTGTTAATGCATTTGACTGTCCCATTTTCACTTACTGGGAGAAAACAGAAAATACCCTTCATAAACTCCCTTCAAATGGTTCTCTATTGAAACATAAAAAATCTTTCCTGTGGATTCATTCTTGAATTTTGTACTTAGGTTTGAAAAGATTCATTTAAGAAACACAATTCTGAGTAGTTTGAGGTTTGTTTGGTTTTTTTTTTTCCCCACTTCTTCCTTTTATAATATGAAGTAGTGTTTTTAGGGGTATGTTACCTTTAAGGCATCACTTCAGATCATGTATTTTTTTTTTTTTTGCCAGTTCTATTTGTGCAATATTTTCATATGGATAAGGATAGCATATGCATATCTGTAGGTATTTATCTGCATATGTTTGTGATGAAGATATGTAGATTAAAGCCATTACTTTATTCTATTTCTAGTGGAGTAGGTGACACGCTTGGTATTGCTTCTGGTAACATTTTGTTAGACTTAACCCATTAAGGCAGGTGTTTTAGTTATATTTTTTTTTTTTAAATCTTGAGATATTGAAGGAAATGGAAATCCAGTTAGGTGAACTAGTTTTTAACAATGAACTCCTAAATGTGTGTGTAAAACCTTTGTTTACAACGAGTTCAAGTAGAAATATGAGAGAACAAAAACATGCCACAGAAGCTGATGCAGAGCTGTTACTTTAGCAAGATTTTGTGTGTCAATTAAATGGAATGTGGAAACATGCAAGTTGGAATTCCGTAATCAGTGTTCCATAATCCAAACACAAGGCAAATTTTTAAGTCTGCTAGAGAGGAAATGCTGCCGCTTTCGTGGCAGGCTGGCAGACTCTAATGACTGCAAGCTGGAAAAGCACTGAATGCTAAGTGTTTTGGGGGCAGCAATGATAGCGTTAGGTGTTGCTCTGGCTGCCTTTGAATACATGGCTTTACTCAGCTCCCATGAGAGTGGAGAAAGTTGAAGATATGCCTCGAGCAGGGAGTTGGCTGTGTTCTGCAGCGGTATGCCTGGTTGCAGTCATGTGCTGGGGCTGTTAATGCTCTACCCTTTTTATGTCTCACCTGACACTTGCTTTGAGTGGCCAGTAAGTGTCATGTGCTGTCTTCACAGGATCAACCATTGTTTTTCTCCTTGCCATGTTAGCACTGGATTCCAGGAGACAGAAAGAATATGCATGTTGCAGTGCTGTCAGAGTCTCTAAGTGACCTATGGTACCTCCCCTTTCCCTGGCTTTTATCTAAACTGTGAAATTTGAACTTAGATGTAGCAATGAGTAAAACATAGACAATTGTGAATACATAGCTCCTAGCAAAGAGTTAAATGGCAAATCAGTGAGAGGGGAGACTTCTAATAGAAAGATGCCTGCAATTGTGAACAGATGTCCTTTCTGAAGAAGCATGGCACTTTAATTGAGCACTGACTGCTCAAGGAAGTCTCTCCTCATTGAAAGAATATTTTTCACTGATTTTATTTTTAAGACTTTTCTCTAAATCTGTATTCAGGTGACACCTATGTCCTTATTAAATTGGCATGCCACTTTTTAAGTGGGCATGAAGCCATTCTAACAGATGGATATGACTACAGGCATGCCAGGGAATCAAGAGTAGTGTTTCCTAAGGGAGACAAAAGTGGTGTTAAATCTTTATTACCATTTTGGCTGCACTTATAAGGCAGGCAGGAATCAAGTCCTCTGTGATTTTTGCTGAAGGAGACCCAAATGTCTTTTTTTAATGACATTATTGCATTAGTGACTTAGAGTTTGAATTTCACTTACCTAGTAGAGAAGAAATAATTATAGATGTCTTCTGAAGCAGAATAAGGTGAATAGAAGGGTTAAAAAAAACCAAGCCAACAACATGTTCAAAAACATGGAACTCCATAATCTTTTATGAGAATAAATCTACCTATCCTTATTCAGGAAGGTGCTACCAGGAAACCTCTCTCTGAGAACTGCGTTGGATTTTGGGTTTGATAAATACCTAAAACAATGTGTCTTTTGACAGATGTTGGTAAAATAAATACAAGATGCTCAAACTGTGTTGATGTTTTTATGTGTTCAAATACAAAAGCACGTGCTGTGAGGCAGCACATTTTATTCTGGATTCTAGAAAAAGGGCCAGTCAGAACAGTTGTTTTTTCGTTGGTTTGAACATTAAGGAGGAGTATATCTGTCTTTGCTGATGTTATCACATAATTTATCAAGCAGAAAAGCAGTTGGTACTTAAATAGGCATCTGCCCCCATCCCCACGTATCTCCTCCATCTGTCTTGAGCTTTCTTGAGGAAGGAGGGGAGATCTTTGTCTGTGGATTGCTTAATCATAGAATTATTTAGGTTGGAAAAGACTCTTAAGATGGATTCCAACCATAAACCTGACACTGCCAAAGTCCACCACTAAACCATGTCTTTAAGTGCTGCATCTACAAGTTTTTAAAATACTTCTAGGGATGGTGACCAACCACTTCCTTGGGCAGCCTGTTCCAGTGCTTGGTAGCCCTTGAGACAGTTTCTTCTTGTCCTATCACTTGTAACTTGAGAAAATAGAGCAACACCCAACTCTCAACACCCTCCTTTCAGGTAGGGTTGGATAAGGTCTCCCCTTACCCTCCTTTTCTCCAAGCTGAACAACCCAACTCCCTCAGCCTTTCCTCATAGGATTTGTGCTCCAGACCCCTCACCTCACTGCCCTTCTTTGGACACCCTCCAGCACCTCAATATCTTTCTTGTAGTTGAGGGCCCCAAAACTGAACACGATCCTCAAGGTAGATTCTCACCAGTGCCGAGTACAGAGGGACAATCCCTTCTGTCTTTCTGGCTGCTCTATTTTCTACATGTCAGATGCTGTTGGCCCTCTTGGCCGCCTGGGCACACTGCTGGCTCGTGTTCAGCCATCTGTCAAACAACACCCCCAGGTCCTTTTCTGCCAGGCAGCTCCAGCCACTCTGCCCCCAGCCTGTAGCGCTGCCTGGGGCTGTTGTGGTTCAGGTGCAGGACCTGGCACTTGGCCTTATTGATCCTCATCCCATTGGCCTTGGCCCATGGACCCAGCCTGTCCAGAGCCCTCTGCAAAGCCTTCCGACCCTCAAACAGATCAACATTCCCACCCAAATTGGTGTTCTTTGCAAAGTTAGTGAAAGAACACTCAGTAATGAGACCAGAGCATCAAAGGCTACAAGAGAAAATTTTACTTTGGCTGTTTCTTTTCTCAATTACTGTCTTGCATAATTTTTTTTTTCTCCTTTTCTCTGTCCAATGAGTTGTTTGCTTATTTTGCTTACTTTAATTGTGCAATGATACCTTAATAGTATAATCTGGAATTTATATACTCATTGAAAAAACTTTTCTTTATCCCTGGATAATAGAAGGTTTTAATTTTTTGTGTAATATTCTAGTGGAATTATTTTAACAGGGCTTTTAAAGATGAGAAGGCATGAGTACAGTTTTATCTTAATACTAGTCCACCTGCAGGCTCAGGCTGAGACCAGGGCTTGTTTGCCCTTGTTTGCTTTTTAGTGACTTTGATTGTATGTATTCATCAGAGCATCTTGGAATTGCATCCTCACAGAGCATGACTTTAACTGATCTTATAAAAGCCAATAAATTTTCATTTTCTAAGACTATTGTCATTTATTAATAATGTCCTAGAAGAACATGAGTTTAATAAATGCAAAATAAAGTAGTTGTCATTTATTCCCTTAACTAACAAGCTAAGTTTATCTAGCAGCCAGTCATAAAATACAGGTATATAGCCTTAATCTAAACCAAAGTAATTAATGACAAAAAATACAATTTGCTTATAAAAATATATTGAACAATTATTCCAGTAATTACAATTGCAGGTGTTTGTTTTGGTTTTTTTTTTAAAAAAAGGGAAATAATATAGCTAAAGCTAGTTAAAGAACCTTTGAATTTCCATGTAGCTTGACACTTCAACAATGTTCACATCTGAAAATGCACTGTAAATAGTTAATCAGCTGTGTATGTTAAGTTCTTTTAGTAGATTCTGTATGTATCAAATATGGATGAAATTTTAATTTATAATGTAAATTACAACTGGGAGTAATGAAGCTTGCAGAGTAATTAGCTCTTAAAACTGGAGAAAATCAATTGTACCTTCTGCCTCAGCTGTCCTCTTGTTAGAAGAGGAAAACTTTGTCTGTGCAAGAAGCTCTGCTTTCTTAATGTTGAAGAATTATGAAAGGCTTTATGCGGAAAAAGAATTATGTCAAATACTTATTTCTTTTACCAAAATACACGTGTGTGTGTGTGTGTGTTTGTGTTTTGAATGAGCTATAGGTGACAGTGGGAATTCAGCATTCTGGTAGGACAGTTCTAGATGGCGTCTGAAACCCTGCTGTGGAGGAGTTTGGCATTCAGTGAATTTTGCTTCCACACCTTTTGTACGGTGTCCAGTGCAACTTGTAACTCATTATTGCTCAAATGGGTGTGACTGGCATGTGAAGTCAGATGTCAGGTAGTTACTAATATACATATAACAACTACTTTGGAGTCCCAGCTTTTTTCCACATCAGTACAAATGTAAAATTTATTTTAGCTAAAATACAGATTTCCCCTTGAGCAGTAACTTTGTTCAGCATAGTCTCTTACTTTACTTTTGCAATAAAGCTCCTTAAGTATAGATTTTTATTATGATTTATTATCCAGTTGCTTCCTGTAACTTTAAAAGCTATTTAAGGAGAACTTGTGTATTTGCTAGCTGTGAGACCTTGCAAAGGAGATTTAATGGCTTAAAAATTGAGCTGGTTGTTATTTTGGAGGCTTGGTGGCAATCAGTGTGTTTATCCTGGCAGATGTGAAACCGGTATGTGCATATAACATTCCAGCCTCTTTGTAAGTGGTGAGAAGTGGCTGAGATGTCAGGTAATTTGATAGAACTTTGAACTTTGTTGTTAGGAACAGGCCTGTTAACATAGCACTCCCTGTGGATTGTTTTGAAGTGGAAATGTTTTAAAGGCACTATTTTGAAGAACGGCAGTTATGAGCAAACGGTTGCCAGCTAAATGTCTTGCGTGTTGTTGATTTGGAATCTGTATTCCTCTGACTGGTGATTGCAGATGAGTTAAGAGTTGGATGTGTTTGTCTAAATGTGTTCGTCTTCACGTTGTATTAATTATAGCTGTTACTGTGTCTATTGCAGAATGTTGCAGCGGTAGTTCTGCATCCTCATAAAAAGTGCAGTTTGTACACAGCAGATTTAGAGCAGAGAACATATGGCACAAAGCGGTGCCATGTGTAGACATAAATGTAACTGGGGACAAGTATGTACAGTGATACTGTGGGCAGATGAGCTTTGTGGCTTGTCTTTTGTGTTGATGTAGTGGATCCAAATGGCATAGGAAAGGTGAGGAGCTAGCTTGTGATGAATCAATCCTTCAGCGTGTCTTGCATGCGATTAGAGAATCTGAGAGGAAGACAGAGATGAGTTGGAGTGGGAATCAGAAAAGAGAAATTGAACTTTTTGTGTCTCCCAGTGCTTGCTGCATGTGTACTTTCATACAGGTTAAATAGACCTGGAGCAATTTTTATTGCCTCTATAGAGATGCCTGTGCAAGCAATATGGTCCGAATTGTCAAGAAATAAGTTTCTCCCATCTGTCTTTAGAGTCATGATTTTGATGTCATCTCTTCTGGTACAGGAAACCTGATGTTATAATCTATGGGTGAAAGAAATTGCAAGTTCTAAAAATGTCATAATTTACATATATAAGTGTATATATTGAAATACATCTCCGTTCCTAACTTTCTGACAGACTCCATTCGTTTTCCAAATAGTCAAGATCTAGCAGTCTCCTGTGAATTTATTGCTGTGTGCTGGCATTTACTTGTTATTGCACTCAGCTGGTGTCTTCTGTTTCTGAGGATAGCTACTGGTCATCTTCAGTGCACCAAGCTAGGCTACCAGTAACGAGCAGTTTTTGCAATAAAGGATCATAGAATAGTTCAAGTTGGAAGGAATGTGAGAATGTGTCTTGGGCAGCCTCCCTCTCAAAATGGGCTCAGCTGTGAGGTCAGAACAGGCTGCTCTGAGCCTGCCCCAGCTGGATCTTGAAAATCTCCAAGGATAGAGGCAGAGCAACCTGTTTGTTCCACTGCTTGACTGTCTTCATGAGGATGAAGTATTTCCTTATATCCAGTCTGAACTGCTTGTTTCAGTTGAGTCCATTTTTTTTGTGTGTGTCTGATTAGTTTTAAAATCTGTTAAATGTATGTCAACTTTCAGTAAGAGACTGGAAATCCACTGCAGTTCCATTTTAGTTTCTCTTTTGCAACTTCTAAGCAAGTTTCTTCCATGTGTCTCACTGAAGTGACATACAGCTTCTCTCTCAGCAGCGTTTTGATTGTGTGGAGAAGGTAAAAGTTTAACAAATAACTCTTACAGCCCAACTCTGCAGTGGGAATGAAACAGTCATTGCTGTTTTAGGGAGGTGGGGTTTATACTAGTAGGTTTAGCAGGTGTTTTCACTAATACACTTTCACTCGTTTTCATAACCCTCATGAACTGGAACTTGGTTAGCAATAGATGTGATGTTCAAAGGAAAAAGTATCTTAAATATTTTTGTAGTGGTCAGAACGATGACAAATGAATCCTGAACTGACCATACTATAAACTATTTCCCTTCTGAATAATAACCTCTGACTGTTGATGGACAGTTTTCATAGATTGCAAGAAAACAGAATTCAAGTTTATTTTCTGGTGTTTTCAAAAGTAGGTAGGTAATAATCTAATTTACAATTTATACTTATTTTTTGACTGAATATATAAAACCTTTCCTTATAAAAGCAAGAAGGTACTATCACATTTCAGAGAGTTTTAAAGGTATTGCATGTTAATTTTAACATTGCTAATGATGCTTCTTTAGTTTTTGGTCAAGAAGCTAATGACGCTGCATTTGTTGCGTTTATAATTATTAGAAGAGGTTGATAGAGCAAATAAAGACAGAATTTGCTGATTATCAAATTACATCTCAGCTTCAGAAAATTCTTTTATGTTTGATCTCTACGGCTGGTGACTAGTATTGATGCCTCTTAGAGGGGAGTTTTTGTTTGTCTCCATGGACACAAATC
>JAOXNG010000042.1:33560962-33576327 GCA_028566535.1 Scolopax minor | reverse complement strand
GAGAGCTTTTGACTATCTCCAAGGATGGAGACTCCACAACCTCCCTGGGCAACCTCTGACAGTGCTCAGTCACCCCCACAGTTAAAAAAAAAAAAAAAAGAAAAAATAATAAAAAATAATATATATATGTAATTCCTTATGTTTAAATGGAATTTTCTGTTTTTCAATCCATGCCCATTGCTTTTTGCCCTTTCACTGGGAACCACTGAGATGAGTCTCTCTCTGTCTTCTTCGCTCCCTCCCATCAGGTATTATACCCATTTGGAGATATTTATAAAAGGAACAAAATTTACAGAAACAATCAGAGCAAACAAAATCCACGCATATTGACAGACCTGCATTTGTACCTATTGCCTCTGTTAGCAGGTGTTTAATGTTGCCATGGCTGCCCTGGGTTCTACAGACGAGCAAGGGCTACTTGAGAAGTACTTGTGTATGATAGAAGGTTAAAGAAACTATTTCTTGTGGTTTATGCATCATTTCAGACTGTAGTCCTGACTCTCACAGTTGAGCCTCCAGGTCATTTGCTTTTCTTTAGTCCAAATACTGGTTCTGAATGCCCAATCTTCATCCACTTGGCTTTGTGTACCTGCGTAGGTCTCTGTCATACATCTTCAAGCCTATGTCCTGCTGGAAAGTACCAGTGGAAAAGAGGAGCAATTTCCTCCTTAGCTTTGTTTCCACCTTTTTTCATAGAACCATTGCTGTGATTTTGACACTTTCTGCCTTTATCCCAGTTTCATGGCTGTCCTAAACTTCATCTCTTGCTGATCTCCACCCTACAGGTTCTTCAGTAGCTCCTGTTCCTTAATCAGCTGGTTCTGCCCAGGCATCCCATCTCAGCATCTCTCTCTCTCTCCCATTTCCACTCCTGTTTTGGCTCTTTCTACGTGGATCATGAGATTCTCATGGGTGCTGCCTTGTTGCAAGGGTCAGCCCCAGCAAAGCACTGACCGCCCAGTCCCGTGCCCCACTGAGCCACTGGGAGAAGTTTAAACGCCCTCAAAGACGTGGCATTTTTGCAGACTTTAACTCTTGAACCATAAAACCTATATCCAGCTTTGCTCCGTGGATCCCTGAGGGAGGGGGGTACCTGTCACCATGTTTGGATTCAAGGGAGCAATGAGCAATTCAGCTGATTTCCCACCCAGGCTGCCAGGCTCTGCCGGCGTGTACTGTCTGTGTTGAGAATCACTTGTGACACGCACGTCACTTCTGGTGACAGCCTGAATAATGCCCCAAGTCTCTCTTGAGAATATGTGAACTGCACTTCTCCCCGATTTCATACTCGTGCCCAAACTACAGGAACTGAGGAAACTATTTAAAAACCAAAAAATCACCATAATTGTTAATACATGGAAAGCAATATGTTTTCCTTATTCCTGATGGTAGGAGAAGTTTTGACACTCCTGATGACTTTTTTTTTTCTTTTTTTTTCCAAATTTAGCTGGGAGAGCCCTATCTAAGAAGGGAATAATCAAGTTACAGCACCCAAATTTTGGTTGCTTACAAGAGCTGTGTCAGATAAGTGAAGTGATGGATGATGACAGTGGCTTTGCCTAGTATTGATGGATTGGTTTCACGCTAACGAAGCTGTGCAGTAAATTTTAGGCAATTACATGAAAACTAATAAGTGTATGTAACCTCACTCATTCGCCATCAGTAGTGGCAACCAAATTGGGCAAGTGATTATTCCATTCCACTGGAAGCGTCGTATGTCTGTTATTTATGTCCATGCAGGAATGGTGCATGTTTTGTTTACTTTCTGTGAACACAATATTATGATATGAGTTGTTTAAAGCCTAATTTGCAATTGATATAACGTGAAGTGACCAGTTTGGCTGACAGATTAAACTACTGCTCTTTTATAAACATATGGTTGGAAGTAAAATTAATGCCTTCCGATTTCTAATTTGCTCTTTTCAAGAGTATATAGCTTGGTTTTAACTCTGCTTGTTGAATACATAGAAGAACTTAAAAAAATCCGGACTCATGAGTCACATCACATACAGGCAACAGAGGACTAAAGGTCTTTTTTGACAGAGAAGGTAGACTGAGAGAAGAATATCCTACTAACTCCCAAAGAACCTAGTCCAGTCAAGATTTATTTAAAATAATTTGGGGGCTGAAGGTGCATTCAGAGGGAGATGGACAGGCTTGACAGATGGGCCTGTATGAACCTCATAAAGTTCAACAAGGCCAAGTGTAAGTTCCTGCACCTGGGTCATGACAATCCTAGGCACAAATACAGGTGGGTGGAGAATGGACTGAGAGCAGCCCTGAGGAGAAGGACTTGGGTGAGAAGTATAATCGTTATTTAATATACTCTTCCAAAAAAGGCGCTCAACCAAGGCACATGAGAGCTTGAAATAATTAGGACGATATAATTGGGTACATTATAGAGGGCATGAAATTAACTGTAGTTAAATTAACTCTTCTTTCTCAAATGAGCATAAAGGAGAAATTGCCGAGAACACATCTTTCTCATACTAATTGGAAGCGGAGGAATGCAGTATTTTATCTGCCTGAGTTTTAACTCTGAACCACAGTTGTGTCTGTACATTTTTCCATTGTATACCACCTATAATTGCGGTCAGCCTGTGTTTCAATCTGCTTGAATCTCTCCTGCCTGTAGGAGAGCACTGAAAGTAGTGCTCCCTGTTTGGTGCTATAATTCCATCTAGGTCGACAACTGGATAGGAGATTTCCAAGAACATTTAAATATGTCATTGATTCATTGGACCAAGACGGGATTAATGCTCCTGTTTCAGGAGAGGGAATGTTAGTGACCTTTATTTACAGGGGAAACACTTGTCTTCAATTTTGCCCCTCTCCTCTTCTCTGGTGGGACCCCCACCTGGAGTACTGTGCCCAGCTCTGGGGCCTCAGCACAAGAAAGACATGGACCTGTTGGAGCAGGTCCAGAGAAGGCCACTGAGAAGCTGAGGTTATGATTTTTGCTTTCAGCAAGGTCTGTGTAAAACAGATTACTCTGTACTTCATTGAGTCTGTAGTTTCTTTCTCAGGCTCCTGAAGTCTTGGAACACTGTAGAAATTGTCATCTGGGTGGTTGCTTTTCTTATTTGAGAGGATATTGAATTGATTTGAGTCCCTCACTTATTAATGACTGGTAGGTTATTCGATGAAGTTTCATGATAATTTGAAGAATTTATTCTGAGAAAACGGCATAATTAATTACATGAGGAAAGCTGTCATTTCTCCTATGAATACGTCCTGGTTTCTCCTAACCTATAGTTTTCTGATACATGTGTTCAAACTTTGTAGGCTTTGAGTAAAGGCCAGTTGTCATTTTAGCTGTTTTTCTCTATGGGTCCTTAGATCATTTTCTACTAATGAAATCATTACAGCGTGTTGGTTGGTTTCATAAAAATCTTTGAGTTTGAAACTGAAGAGGCTTGTCTGTTTGCACAAGGCAATCCTCATGTCACTTCTGAGTGTGGATAGATTTCATTTTTTTACAATTATTTTTTCCTCAATATTGGTAAAAAATAGCTTGAGGATCCTATATCTGAACTGGTACGTTTCCTATAGATATGTCTATAGAAAGAAGGTTTAAATGGTGTGCAAAGATGACTGAAGAAAATCAAGTGTTTGATTCAATAAATTCCATGTTAGAGAGATTTGTACCTGCTGGTTTTGGACAGTTCTGCAAATGCCTTAATGTACGTATGCCTTGAGGACTTAAAAAAGAATAACTGGTCAAATACTTCAGATTTCATTTGGGAACATGTTTGTTGAAAACTGCTTGGTTAGTGTCATGCTGCTGAGAGCTTTTGAAAAGCTCTTAATTTTTTTTCCTTCAGATGTCCTCCCTTCATACGGAGCAAATTCTTAGCTGTATTTAAATCAAATGCATTTCATCATCGAGGAGAATGTTATCTTTAATGATAGAAAATTTTGTTGGTTGTTATTTTTTGCTGAACATTATGATGTGTATGTTTAAACACAGCTAGGGACCAAAGGTTTAATGGGTGATTGTACTCTTCAACGGTTTGGATTTCATTCTTTTAACAATCCAATTAAAATGATGTAATTTGTCTAGAGTGGTGTTTTTAAAAAGCATATAATGCATTCTGTGCTTTTACTCCTATTGAAGGAGGTAGGCAGACAAACCTTTTTGGCATTATGACAAACTGGCTTTTTATGGCAACACATAACCCATCGTGTCAGGAAAATTGCTGAGAATTTTAAACAGATGCATTTAAAAAACCCAACCACATTGACATTTGTTAAAACAAGTGGCGTTTCGTCAATAGCTTCTTTTAAGGAAGGTAACCTGTAAACTGGAAATTCTCTGAGATGTTCAGGTGGCTGTTATGTGCAGATACCTGTATCTACAGTTTGCAATAAATACTGATTGATTTGTAATATAAAGTAGGAAAGTCCCTTGGAGTAGGTTTAAATCCAGTAGTGATATCAGCATATGACAACCCATCTGGAGGCATCATATTAATGAGTATAAGAAATGTTGTAGAATAGTTGGAACATTAACAGAAAAGCTAGATGCTTCCGTTGAGAAAAATACATACCCTGGCCTGCCTTCTGGCAATGCAATTGCTCATCATAGACAATATGGATGTTAGAGTATATTAAGGTATATGTCATTAAATGTAAGACTGTTTTTTTTTTTAACTACAACAACAAATGCTTTATTATCATTAGTAGTTTTTTTTTTCTTTCCTCAACAGAGAATCCATGGTTCACGGTCTCATTTTTTTCAGCTACGCTAAACACTGGTTCAGCTTTAGTCCTAAAAATCTGGTTTTGGGATGACTTATCTGAAGGAGAAAAATAGACCCAAGTCAGGAAACACCTTCAGTACAGCAGTATGTAAGGCATCAGACAGTAATTTGTCTTTAAGAGACAGTGCAGATTTCTCTTGAGTGCAATGTAAATGTTTGCTTTCCAGCTAAAGTGAAAAATGTTGTTTCAAGGATATAGTTTTGACTTGCCCTGGGAAATACTCTGTATCCCACACTCGTACAGGCAAAGGGAAAAGGTTCACTACATGACCAGATTATTCTGATAGTAGTGTGTAGGTAGCCTCCTTCACAATGCCTTTATTAAGTGTCATCTAGATAAGGAGAATTGTTCTGGTAATTAACCAAATTATTTCTTATGGGGTTGCACTTGAACCTTAGGATTAACACAGTGTTCTATTGGACAATTCATTTCTTGCATCTCTTAGCATCTTTCTAAGAAAATGGATGATTTGGCCTGCTGGAGGAGAAAACTCGAGCCATTAGCAGCAGACTCACTTTACAATATTAATTGTAAGCTGATTTGGAAACACCAACATCTTGTCCATATTTCTTCCATTTTTCCATCTCAATAGAGAAATGTGGGTTCGGATTAGTATTTAAAACTTGTTGTAAATTTAACTTTGATATTTTTGCATTGGAATTATTCTGTGAAAATCACCAGAAGTAGAATATACACAAAGAACAGATAAGGAGCAGCAGTAGTTCTATGTTTTGCGTGGGCAAAATTTATACTGTGAGGTGTTCTTTGAAGTCATCACAGAATTTATGAAGAATGTATTTTCTTTGTCAAAAAAAAAAAGCTATTGTGATATTACCGGCTCTGCTCTACTGTTTGGCAAGTGGGAACATGTGAATCATCAGGTCCTTGTGTTCAAATAACTGCTGCCTGGCTGCTGGGTCCTGCAGGTAGGCAGTACATTAAGAACACTGCTTTATGGGAAGGGCTTTATTTCTATGGCTAGGCACTCATTGTGTGGCGTCTGGGTGAGATGCTTGGGTTCGATTTTTAAATTGCCTCTACAGCAGACAACTTTTGGCCATTAGATGACATTATTTTGACTGAATCATGTCTAAAATTAGGTTCATAGTTTGAAACACTCTGTGCTTTCAGCACCAGGTAAAGCTCATAACTGCAAGTGAGTTGTTGATGAATATCACCCTGAGATCTGTGACTTTTTGTTTCTGTTTTAATTAAGAACACTTCCTTTTCCCCCTTTACAACAACTTTGATGTGTTGCAATCTGACAGTCCTTCATAAGGTGTCATTATCTCTAATCTGACATACTCTATAGTTTAATATTTACTATATCAGAACAAGTTTTTACTTATTGTGCTTACATGATTAAATGTAATGGTGAATTCTTTCTTGGAATCTAAAATCTTGGTTGACACCACAAGTGGAAGTGAGATGTATCATCTTTTCCTGTTCTGTGCACAAACTCAGTAATTGGCAGCAGCTGCATTTTAAGCTGTTGGGCTATTAGCAAACAAGCCTGGAAGCATTTTAGAACTGTAAGGAAATTTGTAAAGCATTTGCCTAACTTATAGCAGATCTTAAGGCTTTAGCAAAAAGAAATTTCAAAGGAATTTTGACAGGGAACCTGCATATTCTTTTAGAACCTTAAGTTCTTTTGCAGACAATTTTCAGCCAGAAAAATGTGTGATTATGAATTATGTGATTTTAAAAAAAAATCTTCGGCCTTTTATGTGTGCTCTTTTTTGTGTGTATGTCAGAGAGGGAAGAAAAAATTATAGATCTGGATGCATAAGAGAGTAAGCATACTGGATATGGTGGGTATAGAGTTTGTAGTCTTCATGGCAGCCCATATGGTGATGTGGGTTTAGATTTGTGACCAAAACAGTGTTGGTAACACACCAGTGAAGACTTTGGTTACGACTGAACAGTGCTTGCACAGTGTCAAGGCTGCCTCTGCTTCTTGCTCTGCCCCGTGCCAGGGAGAGGGTTAGAGTTGGGCAAGAGGTCAAGAGGTTGAGAGGGGAGACAGCTAGGAAAGCTGAAATGAAGCTTGAAAAAGTGGGTATCTCAAGCACAGGTTGTGTAATATTGTAATTGGGAAGGAGCCATTCAGTTAGTCCGTGTTTGTCACTGTCCAAATATATGAGCACTGTGGTGTATTCTGAAGTGCATGCTTGACCCAACAGAATTACTCTAATTTTTGTACCAACCCTGTAGAAGTTTAAATAGAACATGAAACCTAAATCAAAGACTAACTGCTATTACCCTGCACAGATAATTTGTTAAAAGAGGTAGATTTTGTTTGGTTTAGTTTTTCTATTAACTAATTTGTGTGTACCAGTGTGTGCCATCTATCCCATCAATGGATGTGAAGGCATTTACCCACTATGAGCTCTGATTGCTACATGCCTTGGTCAACTAGCAAACCCTTTTCAACAGGGAAAACAAGTGTACAGTTTTGATAATTATTTTCCATTACATGGAATAATACAATTCATGTTTTTCAGGGGAGCGTTTCTATATGGTACAAATTGTTAATTTTGCTTCTGAAATGTCTTCCCTTTAACCAAATGGACTGCAGCTAAATCGTGGGTTTTCCAGGTTTCACTAAAACCCAGATGTCAGACAAAGTGAAATATGATATAGGAAAGTCCATGTTACAGTGGGTTACTTCTGAAGCTAGAAAAAAAAGCAGTCTTGGTTTCATAAAGAAATAATTTAAATTCATTTGCTAACTTTTCTCTGAAAATTCAAAGGCTTAGCAGAAAATAACTTTAGCATGCCTAAGTGTATGTTATATTTTTTTCCAGGACAGGTGCTACTTGTGAATTCAGAATAGAGTTCATCTTTAATAATGGAGTTATGGCTAAATGTTAAAACTATAATGTAAAGTTCTGAAATGTTGCTAATAATGGTATAGCACATCCTGAAATGTGGAAGGAAGTGAAGTTAGATTATAAAGGCCTCCTGCATTAAAAAAGGCAAGCTTATGGTTAAGTGCCTTCACTGTGCCCAAGGAAAGTGTATGAAGATGCTACTACATAGTTCATGATTTTTGCCTGTTGATTTTTTTTATTTATAGTGGTAATCAATATTATAAGCACGGTTATGAATAATGAATATATCTTGAGTTGTAACAGAGTCCAAATCTTAGAGTCATAGACTATTCCTTGCAGTGCTGCAGATCACAGTTCCAGCTGAGCTGCCAGTTTCTCTCCATGGGCTATGGTAGCTGCATGGACAGAGGTCTGATCAGAAAGCTGTTTGAGAGTTGCAGTTCTTACAGTGAGACACAGTACCTTTCCTGGGTGAATAGAAAATATGCTCTGCAAACTATGTGCTATGGGTTCTGGGCCTTCTAGAGACTGTTGTCAGGAGGTTGCCACTGTTACAGCAAATGGCTTTCCTTCAAATGAATGCTAACAAGTATTAGCAAAAAAAACCCTATGCCATGTTTACTTTGTTTAATGTGGCTTAACCTTTAATGGTGCTTTTTTTTTTTCCCCCACTAATGCAGATATTACCAAAACAGCCAAGGCAGGGGATGTGTTACGGCACGAGTGTACCACTACATTCTTGTGGTTCTTTGTGGGGTGTCCCACGACTCTGTTGTACCTGGCTTGGGGAGTTACACAGAGTGAGATACGGTCTGATGCTGTGGTTCAGACATCGCCGTTGTGCGTGTGGCTTGGCTTTCTGAAGGCCAAACAGATAAGAAACATGTTGGGGGACCTGAAATTGGTGTGACCCAAAAATTGACCATGAATCTACTGACTTAATTTCTAGCACTGTCAAGGAGCTTCTAGTTTATCTTTCTCTGAAACAGATCTAGGTTATTTGCAACAAAACCACTCAGAAGCAGCACGTGGCAAATGGAAAGGATCAAGGATTTGCCTCAAAATTGTTCTGAACCCAATTGCTGAAATAGGCACAGCCATACAATGTTTAGAGGCTTGATTTATGCTTAAGATGATGGTATACATAATTGCTGTGTTTAATTTTTGTAGTCAGGGGGAGGAAGTTACACAAATAATGCAGTTTCTGGTTTTAGTGCTTGTATTTTCCAATTCATAAACAATAAGTAATGGAAAATTCTGCAGCAGGGTGTATAATTGTATATATGTATCATACTCTAGGTTGCTCTGCCTTTACTGCTGTGCTAACTGGGAGCATAATAAAATGATGTATTTTATGGCAGGTGGCTGCCATAGATCTCTACTCTCCTAGGATTCATTCTTACAGCAGTTGAGAATATTTATTTGAAACAAAATTCTAGATTTTGATTGGTACCTCAATGTCTAAGGGTAACAAATCTTCTGCACTTGAAAGCAAACATTGAAATTGTGATAATTGAAAGCAATACCCTGGAATAAGAGATGTCAGTCTACTTTTGGACAGAAATGCACAATCATAAAATCTATTGAATATACAATATGGCTTGAAAACAAAATAAAAAAACTGTGTGGATGTCTGTAAATAAAACAGTCTTCATAGTTGGTGAATTATTTGCCATTGAGCTGCAAAGATAGTGGATACTTGGCACTGCCAGGAGGTGGGTCTGTAGAGCAGTCTCAGTCAGCCAGATTGACTGGTGCTTTGACAGGGGGCCAAAGAGTAGACCATCTTTAGTTTGTGCCCTCACAGAGCTGCAAAGTGAAATTAAGATTACATTCTACTTTAATAATTATTACTATGTGACTGCAAGCTAAGAGTATTACCCAGCTCCAGGCTCCCTGAGAGCTACGATACAATTTGGCTCAATGTGTTGCCAGGTTGTTGCTATTAAGGTATAGGCTACTCAGTTACCTGGAAAACAGGAGTCTCTTGAGTGAGGGATGGGAAGTGATTTTGGAAACAAAATCCAGTTATGGTGTAGAAAGAGCTAAAATTGGACTGTGCCCCTTGGAATGAGTATTCTGCTGAAATTGCTGGAACTAAGGAGCAGTGTGAGCAAGAAGAATTACTGTAATTCTTTCAATAGGGTGATTATAATATACAACTTAAACTGTCAACATGGAAATAATTGGGTTTTTCTCTTTTTTACAAGAGATGTGGATTTAATGCCAAAACTGGTTTTTTTTCATATACAGGCATCAACTTATTACCATATTCAAGAAATAATGGTACAGCTGTTACGCACCGTGAACCGAACTGTTATTACAATGGGACGAGATGACCCCTTAATTGTGAGTAATATTTTAATGCTTTTTAAATGCTTTGAAAGTAATTTTATAGTTATCCTGAAAAATGCAAATACAGTTTTTGGGGAGCCCTTTTTAATGGACTTTTTTGATTTAAAATAAAAGGTCTAAAGCTTTACTCTTGTTTTCATTCAGCTGTGCCAATGTAGTGTATTTTGAAGTGTAGTCAAACACTGAGATTTATGCATTCTTTCAAAAAACAAACATTAAATAGAAAGTTAATTTCTGTTTGCAAAAAGAAGAATGTTTTACAAACCTTCATAAAAGGCTCACTTTAATGCATTGAAAATAGTGTTTCTACTGATCTAAAGTGGAAGTGTCTGAGTAAAAATTTTTTTAAAAAGAAAAAAAAAGAGAAAAAGCGCTATTCTGAATAGCTTATATAGGTAATTGGTGTATACTCTATTTCTCCCAATTTTGCCACATGCTTCAGTATTTGGTGGATTAGAGTAGCCATGGAACAGCTGCCATTCCTAGCTCTGCTTGTAGAGGTGGAAGATGATGCCCTCTGTGCACAGTGACAATATCTGGGGATGTGCTGGCACAGAGCACTCTCCTGTTGTGGAGATTCCGTGGTTTGAAAGTACATTCAAGGGCAGATTCTGCAATTCATCCCCATTTCTGTTCTTGCAAAGAAAGCATTGTGTGAGTGTAATCAGGCTTTTAAGGATTATGTCTGGGTACCATAAACAGTCATGAAGAAGCAAAATGAAACTGTAGTAAAACTGCAAAGAGGATCCTTATCGTTAGGAAACAAGCTGGTTACAGTCAACTGAAATGTCGTGGAAAAGCCATTTGTTATTCTTTTTTTTTTTTTTTTCCTCTCATCTACTGTAATTTGTTCAACTATTCTTACCTAAAAATATAGAATCCTGTGTGAATTTTGAAATCCAGATGTCTGAATGCTAGTAATGCTCATAAGCACCTGTGTGTATGTGTATATTTAGACATTTTGCAAGGCAGAATCCAAGTAAGTTACAAAAAGTTTTCTGGAGCTGAAGCAAGATCTCTCCACAAAGCGGGCTTTCTATGTGTGAAGACATTATTTATAATGAACAAAACAGTCTATTCAGAAAGAACTGGCAAAATAAGCTCAACACATGCTCCATGTGCTACCTTTAGTGCACGCAGTTAATTTTTGTGCTTTAGATGCTCTTGAGGGGGCCAAATGTGCTAAAAGCCTGAATGCTAAATCTTTTAAAAATGTAGTTAGGAATTGTGGCCTTCTGCAGAATTCTTAGATGAGCTAAAATTACTAGAAATAATGGTGACCTGTGCAAATACAGGTGAGACGTACAGAATAGCTGCAGTCAGACTTTGTAGCTGATGTTGGATGGATATGAGTGACATTTCAAATTTGGACTACATCTGTTATTCACTTCTGGGAGAACAGGAGGTTGCTATTTAGATACTTAAATCTGTTACTGTGTTTCTGAAGATTGCAAGTGTTTTTATTACATTGTGCTGTGTAATTTTCTAGAATTTGAAAACTGTGTGGAAAACAACTCTAACAGTATGGTTACAAGGCAACGGTTACAATTTACAAGACCTTGGAAGATGAAATGTCTTGCATCTGATAGAGTACTGGATTTTATTTACCTTAATTTTATTTTTTGCTTTCCGGCAGGGATAAGCAGGTTAATGTTCATAGTCATGTGTCCTTTTCACAGTCTTCTAGCTTGGAGGCAGAGGAGGAGTTAAATGTTTTTTTTGGGTTACAGTTGTCTTTATCTTTTCTTGCTGCAATGCCAGGGAAAGTGCTGCCTTTTGCTCAGCTGGTAGTAGCAGTGTGCTGTGAGCTCTGCTCCTGTAATTACTGGAAACAGGCAGGATTAAGGAGGACATAATCCCTTCTGGAGAAGGTGTTGGTGATGGAAAAGTAATTTGGCTCTGTGCAACTGTTGCAGAGAAGACTTACTTAAATGCCACTCTTGCCTTCATTATGATGTTTTGGCAGCTGCAGGCTTTAACAACTGCTTGGTTATTTGCATCTGAACTTGTAATATAGAAGGACAAGTTTATTGTTTGAAACTGGCTATTCAAGCTTTATCTTGAATACTTTATGAAACTTTGATTTTTTTAGTAAAAGGGCATTGTGATGTAGGGAAGTCCTACTATAGTAATTAGACTAGTAAAATGCATAGAAGCATGTAGAATAGAGAAGTACTTGTTTTCGGTCCTGGTTTGGAAAGATAAACAGAAGTGTAATAAATCCACCATATGCACTTAAAGCTTTCCTTTGGTACGTCCAAACTTGATGTTGTTCACAGTATCTGTTTAGCATGATGAAGAGATGTCCTGCTGTCATGCTACACAGAAAAGCTTTTAGATAATATTTATGTAAGATAATTTCCAAATAAAGACTTTGCTGAATACTCTGTGCTCTGTTAACCAAAGCTACTCTAGATAACATACTTTTGCAAAAATCGATACTCTTTGGGAAAATAATGACCAAGAAAGCATTTTACAGAGCTGCACTGCTTGGAGAATATGATATATTCAAATATATGCACGGTCTAGCTAAAAGTTACAGCTTTTTTATTCAGTAATCAAATTGAAATATTTCCTTTACCTAGAAAAGCTGCAAATGATTCAGTGAAAGACCTATTTATTCACTTCCCATTCAATTTCCTTTTCCAAAGAGCAATTGTTGGTTTCCTTTGTAATCTGTTCTTTGTTATTAATTGACTCCTGAAACCTAAGAAAAATATCTCATTTTATTGCAAAACATAACATCACATTTAAAGAACCTAGAAACTTACAAAACATACGTTAGATAGTACATTTCATTAGGAAGTTGTTTTGTATCTAAGCTAGCATAATTAATCAGTATTGTGACCTTTTCAAAAGAGCTATAGTGCACAAAACTACAAAAAGCCCTACATGAGCTGCTGTTACATGACCAAGGGAAATCAGTATTTTTATTTATTTGTACATTCTGAATTTTTTAAGTTAGGTTGACTCCTGAAAACAACAATTTCAAATACAGTGATTTTGGAATATGCCATGTTCTGTGCAAACTTCTATAAATAGCATATTGCAGTTGTCTTTTAGAGAAGCCTACAATATTTTATATGCAAGTGCTGGGTTTTGAAATTTTATTTAAGGGCATGTTTGTGTGTATTTCTAACATTTTTTCCCTACTCTGGGAGTAATTTCTATTGCTTTTCCAGTCTTGACACTATAAGCTGCATAATGTTTATCTGGTAATTCTTTTATTTCTTACATGAATTAATAAGTAATAAACCAGTTAAAAAAATTAAACAATGAAAAGAAATGCTTACATATTACATTTTCACGTACTTTAGATTCTCCAATAATATGTTACAATGCTATTAATTTTTAGTTATTTTGTGTTGCTAGGATAGAAATTTTTATGTTTAATCTAAACAAAAGATACAGCAACTAAGCAGTCTTAGCCTCTTACTGTAGTCAATGTATACCATGACTGACACTTTCCCACTGTTACCTTTAATGTTACTAGTAGCCTTTTGCTCCAATGTTGTGTTATGTAGAAAGCCTATTGTGTGTGACATACTGTGGAGAAATCTGGGTATAACTTCTTGCATTTAGTAGTTGTGATTTTATTGTGAAACTATGATGCTTATTCTTTTTTAGGCATACTTTGTTTTCAATTAAATTATTCTCTTGACAGTAGTCTGAACCTTTGCAAGAAGAATGAGGGAGTTCTGCCTGTGCTTCAGATAAGCCTTTTGTTTGGACCTGAAGCATGTATTTTATAACTTGATTGTCTGTTGCTACTAATACTGATTCAAAAAAATCTCCTTTGTTGTACTGAAGTTGAGAATTCTAGGAGCTGCCTTTCTGAAGGACAGTGCTTTAGCAGCACTGAAATTTTGTATTTTCTTCTTAGGAAACAGGTGCCTTGAAGGTTAAAACTCTGAACAGAGGGCAGGCTGAAAGACAAGTAAATGTTCTTAAATTGCAGCGTTGGGAGCTGAGGGTTGGTTGGCCAAGATACCTTTAGTGTTTCCCTGCTGCTGTGTGTGCATATGTTAAAAAGAGAATTTCATAGCCACATATAGATAATCTATACTTTTCTGTCTGAGAATTGAAAAACAACCATCTGAGAAATATGGAAAACAAAGGCTAATTTTGATTGGGAGATTAAGGATTAAAAATTGTCTACAGTTTGGAATGCCATCAAGATCAGATATTAAAACATAACACTTCTAACCATTTAAATCAGTATATTTCAGTTTTTTAGAAGTATTGATGCTTGTTCGGGTCATAAGAAGGGCTCCGAGTCTACTTACATCTGTCTTTGGCTAAACTTAAACTAAACAGAGTATTTATGTTCTTGCGTAGTTTTACTGGCCCCAGGAATTGATTGGTGCTATGGAGTGAACCAAAATGACATGGTTTGTTTAAATTGAATAATCTGGGTTGTTTGAAAATGTATTGAAGGCATCATGTTCATTATGTATGCAAAACCAAAATCAGACAGCTTAAAATGAGCTATTTTTTTGCTTATTAACAAAAAAAAAAAAAGAAAAAAAATATTGTTTTCATATAATAACAAGTTAGTGAAAATAGTTTGTTACAGAAAAAAAATCCTAGGTTTGCTAGTCTGTTGGTGTTACTTATTATTATACCTTTACCTCAGAGGAAGTTAATCTTAGAATGTTATTTTAATATGCAAGAACCATTTATAAGCAGGTAAATCCTTCATTATATCAATTATAGAGACTAATGCAAACTAGGAATGCTGTTGGCATACCAGCATAAGAAGGATGGGTATTTGAGTGTGATATAATGGCACGTTCTGATGTGATAATATAATTCTTAATTTTGTTATACTCACAAATTATTATTGAGGAGCTTTTCTGTCTCAATAAAGGCATCCTTTTTGCTAGTAAAAATTCTAAAATAATGATAATTTTGTGCATGTAATTTCTGTACTGGCTGAACTTAACATGGAAATGTTTTCTAAAGCTGTAAGTTCTTTAGAATTTGGATAAATTAAGCCATAACATACTCTTTTCTAACTGAAGACTAGTTTTATCAAAAAAACCTTAATGCTTCCAGACAAAATTGTTCTGTGAAAAATTGTTTTTAATGTGTTTTCAAATGTGTAATTAACCCTAAGAATTCAAGGAACACAGAAGTTTACAAAAGTGTACAGACATATTTTTAAATAACATTGCACAATTAATACAGTATGATTTAGAAAAATAGGATCCAGGGCTTAATCTATTTGAATACCCTGGCACCATTTGAACTAATTAACCAGAGAGTCTTCTAAGGAAAGGTCTGCAATACATTCCACTAAACATAAAATGCAAAAATTGAGCTTTACGGTGTGCCCTTTAAACTTGCTTTGGAAAACCTTTTCCTCTCTGCCCATTATGATGTCACAATGACAATTCACAGCGAAGACAC
>JAOXNG010000042.1:33521732-33533462 GCA_028566535.1 Scolopax minor | reverse complement strand
CTGGTTTCCTGTTTTCATGATTGATTACTCTGTTTTTCCAGAGCATCTGTGCCTTGAGCTGTGCAACCTGCTAAGTCCGACCTAATGTCCTGGAACTCTCTAATTGCAGCACTGTCATTTAGATTTTTACGATGATCTGGAAGGGGTAAGGGAGCTCCACTGCTGTTCCTATATTTCAGATTTGCTCCTTCTCTTTTGCCTTATTTGGCACCGTATTGTTGCCATATATACAATATTCTTCCTCCTCTTGTTTGGTTGTAAGCTCCTTTTTGTCTTTGTATTCTTTACAAGTGGTTTGTAAGTAGCTGCTGAAATTATTTAAATATTTAAGTGTTTGTTGTATTTCTCAGAGGACACCAAGTAGAGATTAAATAAAAGTCACTTTTATCTTACATGACTACGGTACCATTAAAAAAACCTAAATTGCTCTGCTGTATATAGGAGTAAAACCTCTTTTGCAACAAGTTTTCTAAATGTAAGAAATTCTGTGGGAAAGTCTGTGCAGCATCTTGTGTTGTCTTCCTCTTTTTATTCTTTTTTTTTTTTTTTTTCAAGAAAAAATACTCTGTTACTGAATTCTTGGCCCTAAGCTCTGCAGTCCAGTAAGTTCTGTTTTAAGCTATAAAATACCAACAGCATCCTTTAAAAGAGAAACTAAACAGGAAAAAATTACTTTTTAAAAATTCTTTTCATGCTTTGAAAATTGATAGTGATCCAAATGGGAAATTTGATTTCAGTCGTCTTTGAAGTTAAATAAGAGCATGAGAACCACCCCTAGTTTTCCAAACTCTTTTCTTAATATTTTATGGTTGCAACCATAATTCTGAGAGGGTTTTGTTTTAATAGAAACCATACAATAGATGACCCTAAACACGTAAAGGTTTAGGAAGCTGTAATATAACATTCTGCTCAATGGGTTTATGCTTATATGAGAAAAGAAATAAAACATACCAAAATGATGTTGTCAAGAGTTTAGTCCTCCTAAAATATTTTGAAAATGATGATTCTACATATCATTACCTAATAAACTTTTATGAAGTTTCAGTATTTCTGAAACTGCTGCTAAATCTAATAGCATTAATATAGAAATGTAATTAGTGAAGGTGTAGGTTGCAGTAGTTCTAATCATAATCTTTTTTTCACTCTGTGGTGTTAGATAAATAGTGATGCTCCCACGCATTTTGTATTGCAGTGACTAATGATAAAAATAAGAGACTGTTTAGGAGATACATACAGTAAATATCAGAGGCATAATATTATATTTTCATATATGCCATTTCCCTGGCACTCTGATTGTTGATCAAGTCTGTTTATGTACGAGTTTATGTTTATGTATGATTCTAATTTTGTTTGTTTCTGCTAGGAATGCAATTCCCTAACATGTATCTACCCCCCTGTTTGCTAGGTTCAGGAGAGGGTGCTAGCATCTTGGGTTGTTAACAAGCCAGTCTATTTAGATGATATTCTAGTTTAGTGATTAGGAAAAGTAAATCACTGCAATTATTTTGCAGTAGTTTTGTTGAATATTTTGGCAGTGAAGCAACACAAAGAAATGTCTTTCTTTGGCATCTAGTTGTCATCTTCTGAAGGAGTTCATATGGCCAGATGACACAGTACTGCAAAATATTTTGATATTCATGTTTGCTAAAATGCTGGGGAAAGTTTGAAAATCAGTTTTGTGTTCAGGAATACCTGTTTAACACAGTGCTGTTATATCTATACTCGCCATTTATTCTGAGGAGATTTTATGTTTGTGGTTTTTCTTGGTGTGAGACGAATTTCTGAGTGAGGCTACTATTTGTTGTCAGAAGGATTTAAAGCCAAGGTGGCAAAGGTGTTGCCTTTGAGGATGCTTATGTGTGTTACGAAGAAACAAAAGCACCGATTTGGGAAGTGAGGCCAGTGTTTCTTCATACACTTGTGTGATATTTTCTTCTGCTGTGCTTGGTGGGAGTGAGGGGAGAAATGCCCGAAGGCTCTGAGTGGCCCATGTGGAACTGGAGTTCAGTCCTGTCCTGTTGCGGTGTTAGATTCGGAGGCTCCTGGATTGCTGTCATTGTGCAACCAAGGGACAGTCACACTATTCATGGGTCATAAACTGGGGCTTTCTGGAATTCCACGGGCTCTTCTCTTCATCAGCAAAATTACTGTCACAGCTTCAAAGAGCAGCTTTAGCAGTCAAATTTGGAAGCTTCCCAAGTAGATATGGTTTTAGAAATGTTCATAACAAACTAAGCAAGTTCCCTAAAGGCTGCAGTAAAAGCAAGTAAGTTATTTACAAATAAATTCTAACCATTTATTAAATATGGAATTTGTATTAAGAAAAATGTCTTGTTCAAATTCTCAGCAGTTTTCGTTATTAACTTGTGGCTGTGAAACACAATGAATGGTGCTTATTTTCTCTCCTGTGTTTCTGAAAGAGTGTTTTCTATATATGTATGGTTAAGTATTTACCCTTAACTGTATAATTACGTGATTGATCATCTCCTGTACTAATGACCTTGGCTTTTACAGGCTTTTGACTGATTTCTCTTGTCTTCATTTAAAAAATGGAAAAAAAGACCCCAAGAGTTAAACTGTTTCCAGTTTCAGTTTTCAAAGAAATTTCTAATCCCATCTTCATCCTAGTTTTCTAGTATAATGAATTCAGCTCTCATAGGGCTGCTGCAGTGACTTATTAAAGGAATATCCCTTATGCCAGAACGCAAGTGTAGTGGGTTATTATGACACAATCCCCCCCCAAAGTGATTAGTGTGTACACAAATAATAGATGCAGATAAAGCTATTTTGGTAAATTTCTTTATATAGTATCCCAGTTTCAGAATTCTTTCTTTTTGTGATATTATAACTGAAAAATGGGACATACTGAAGGTAGCACTCTTTAAAAAGAGCCACCCTAAGAAAGATGCTTGTTCGGCAGTAGTTTGCAGAATACCCACTGGCAGGTCACTCTGTAATTTTTGAAGTTTTATCCTTCTATGCTTATACTTGTGTTCCCATGGGGTTTTCTCCTTTCACAGAGTATTCCCTATGGTTTCTATTAACCAGCTTACCCAAGATTCAATAGGAAAAGCTCTCTGTCTTAGATTTTATAATTTTTTTGTTATGAACTTTCTTTTTTAGCCAGTTACTTGGCTAACCACTCTCCAAGATTTTTTTCATGTTTAAAAGTGGAGTCCACTGTTATATAAAAATTAAAAGCCCCTATTGGGCTTTATATTCTATCCGTAGAATTTAAAAATTTTTCAAATTTCAGAGACAAAACAAGTGTTCCTATAGTTGCTAGTTACTCCTTTGGCTTTACTTTAAAAGGAAAATATGATTTCTGTGCACTTTTTCCTGCTTTCATCTATGACAGAGAGGAGTAACTTGACAGAACAACATGAGGATGTTCATATAACTCTTCTCCAGAGCCTAGTTGGCTTTAAAAGCCATGTAGTATTTTATCCTGTATAAGAGTCATATAGTTGGAAAATTATATGAAATATTGGGATGCATGCTGCGTTACACTACCAAGATTTATGCCAGCAAGATTTATCTTCCTTCCTTGATGGAAAAGTTCCCGTTATGCAGACTGGATGCATTTTACATCATTGTCTGTTGATGCATAATGAATTATTATTAAACTCTGTGGGTAAATTCATATATATATTGGAGCTTGGGTGTATACACATGTTTGAATATCACTGAATTCTTCTGTTTTCCCCAACTGTAGCTGTGAAAAAGCAGAGAACAACATTATTCTCACTAGAGTCCCTTTGCTAGGATAGTTCTGGTGAACACCGGGGTTAACAGGATTAGCAGGTTAATCAGGGCAATTACCTCTGCATCTCTGTTTATTTCAACTGCTTTGTTCCCAGAATCCTGAGGGTCCTTCCTTCTGAAAGGTTCAGGATATTTTGGGATTTTTTTTAATCCCCTTCATATATTTCATCATTTAGGTCTTGAAAAAACCTCTTTATAGACATTGTGTAATTTTCTGATGAACAAAGTGATGAGTTAACTTCTTTTTTAAGGTTAAAGGCAGGCTGAGTGTGAAAAATAGCTTTAAAGGAAAGCATTCAAAGTTCTCCTGGTGTTAGTCAATGTGCATTTGCAGGGTTTGCTGAGTATGTCTTTTGTTTACCCTTCACCACCTCCACAGATCAGAAATGGCCCTAGTTGGACAGCTTTCAAGCCACAAGAACTGTAGTCAAAACAATTTTAAAATAGAGAGGTAAAGAGCAATTATTATTCCTTCAAAGAATCTATAAATGAAATAGTAGCTTATTAAATCTTATCACTTCCAGCCTGCTTTTATTGTTCTTTTTAGGAAATTAAACAAATAACTAGAATACCAATACAATGCTCTTAGTGTGGAAGGGACAAATAACAATCAGAACTGCCAAATTAAAAGCACTTTGGCATTATCGTACATTTAAAAGATCAGGGAAAAGTACCAGGCTCCACACTTAAAAGTTTATCTGGTTGTTACGGCTGCTGAAATAGAAATAGATTTTAAAGAAATTTAATTTTTGTTTTGCAGTAACGTGGATCTTATGCCTTACTTAGCTGTGCCTAAGTAAAAGGGCAGACCTGAGGGTTGAGCTTGCAAAAGGGTTACCTGCCAGGTGAGGGATTCCTGATTTTCATCTCTGCCGAAGAGATGGCTGCAATATGGGCATTTGCAAATGTTTCAATACTGAATTTACCCTACTTTGGCAAAACCAATATTTGCTCTTCAATGAGAATGTTTGGCACTAAACAGAAATAAAGATTTTTCTATGAATATTTTCAGGATTTGGTGAGATTTTGGTGGCCTGGTGACAAAAAATATGGTATTTTATTTTTTGCAAGCTCAAGTGCAGCTGAGCTATTGATCAAAAAGAAATAATAAAATGGAATCTTACGTAATTTATAACAAAATGGTGTATTCCTTAGCGATTTCTATTAATTAATCATAAACATACACAGTGAGTAGACTTGTTGGTGTAACAGAGGTGAGTTGTTGGAAAAATATTTTTATTGGGCCTTACTTGCTTTGTAAGATCAATTCGAAACCAAGAGAACAGTTTCTGGAGGCAGACAACTTTCAGCAGTTTTAAGCAGAAACTTGTTTTAACTGTTCACAACTGTATTGTAATAGTCTCATCTCTGATCATGTAGCTGAAGTTTAATCTAATTTTTCTGTGTTCAGTGAACGCAGCTATAAAAGAACAGAATCAATTAAAGGGTGGCTGAGTTCTGGGAATACAGGAGGCGGCTGTGTTTAGTTTTAAGGAAGTGAATCAGCACCCAAGACATTGATCTTCACAGTATGAGTAAATTTAAAATATATGACTTAGAAATAAAAGATGTTACTGCACTTTCATGAACTTAAATTGCTCAGTTCTACCCTTTTCTCTTCAACCCAGTTGCTGATCTCCCTTGCAGCTCGCCTGCTTTGCATTGTTGTCCTGTGTAGTTGGCAATCCCCTCTGTGGGTTTTTTTTTCTGCTGTTTATTATTATCCCTCTGGGCCAGGGATTAGCTCCAGCTCATCCCAGCCATTCTGGCATTTCCTTCAGATTCCCAGTTCTAAATGCAAGAGACTGGTCAAACTTTATAGCAGTAAATAAAGTGAAAATAATATTTTTAATCTTAATCTTTGCTTCTACTGTGTATGTGTGCTTTCGTGGTTTCTATGGAATACTGACTGCATCATCTTTTAACATGGGAATAAGTGCATGGGGACACTTGGCAGGACAAGCCATGCTTTGCCAACTTGACTGACCATCTGCTCTAGTGGCAGCACGGAAATGGGATAGAGCTTTGAATAAGAAATTAGTGAAATAAGCAGTCTGACAGCACTGGGATGCTTGAGATTCTCAGTGGATACCTTATGTGCCAGGGTAGGAAACTTCTTCTGGCCTGTGAGCCCAGCCTGGAAACTAGCTAACTGTGGTGAAGCAATTAGTGGGTTGCAGACGTGGAGGGAAGACATGGCTGCATAGATCCCTGAAGGATGGAAGAGTTCATCTGATCCAGCAGAGCTGAGGTGGGGAGTGTGGACAGCAGTGGTGAAGTGAGGAGGGGAAACAGTTTGTTCTTTTTTGGTTTGGGGGTTTTTGTTGTTGTTGTTGTAACTCTTCCAGTTTTCAAGCATGGATTGCTCATTCCAAATGATTGGCTTCTCCCTTCATCTCCTAAATAGTGTTAGCTAGTATTTGTTTGTACATACACCTGGAGAATGAACACAATGTTAATGTTCCAGGAAAAGCAGTAAACTACACAACTGTGTTTGAGCACAGACTTAAGCATAAGTCAAATACAGTGGAGTGTTTGTTATAGCCAGAGAAATTCAGGAATGGATTTATGGCATAAAACCAACCAAACAACAAAACTGAGCAGGAACATCAGTAAAAGTCTTATAAAGAATATAAAAGTCTTCTTTTTGGAATACTGCTAGGAAATCATCACAAAGTTAAAAATAAATAAGTAAAAATAGATGGCAAAGGATCTATTCTAAAAAAAATCATTCTACTTTTATGTCATCCCATAAACCACTGTCTTATTGCTTTTATCTATGTTTGAATAAGTCTTAAATGAAAGAATTTTGGAATTGCCTTGATTGTCTAACTTGTAATGTATCTTTTCATCTTACAGACCAGCTGCTATTACTCTTTCCTTGTGTTACAAAATTGTTCTATATTTTTCCATCTAGTAGTTTGCTGCTTTTATGGTTATGTAGCCTTTTGGTTAAATCATATGAATGGAAAGAAAACAGTGCAAGTACCTAAACCAGCCTGGCATGTTTTCAGTCATAAAGGAAAAGCTGTCAGGAAGGTGTAGAGGCAGGAGGCCTAAGTTCTGCTCAGCCAGCTATAAAAGACAAGGTGACAGAACCAATGAACTGTATGAACATATAAATGGAAAATTAGATACTCAGACCTACTAAGAGTAGATGAATCTGTTGTTGTAAATTAATTATTAGTAAGGTGTGCTCATTGGCAAGCTACAAGTCTGTGTGGATTCGGAGCTGTTTCCTGTTTCAGAAATATTCTGTGCATCTGATGAACACTTTGGGTAGGTGCAGAGCAACCTATTCCAACGTTTACATTTTTGCAGTTTTATGGCTAGAAACAGTACATTTTAGGGCATAGGCAATGATGTCTGTTTCTGGAGAAAAAACAGTACTACTACATTAGCAGTTCACTTGACATTCTGCTTATTTTTTCATTTCAGAGTGCTATTGTTCAGTGTTTGCATAATATGACAAAAAAGTTTGTGCTAACCTCTACACGTGCCACAGTTCTCAAGGTTTAATGTGGTGTTCTGAGGAACTGTGACTTCAAACCACTGTGGTTCTTCATGGCATCACTGAGCATCTGCCAAACTTTTCTGTTGATTTTGTTGCTCTTTAGCTCCTGACACTAAACAGTTATGATGATTCAATAATTTGAGAATATTTTGAGAGGTCTTCTCAATTATGTACTGTGCTACAATGTAAATATTGATGATTTTTAACATTAGAATGGAACAGTTGATTGGTTAGCTTTTCTTTAATTACATTAAAGATAACATATTTATCCTTTTTCCTTCAGACTTTTGCACTTGGTTGAGAGAACTGTTTGGCCTGTAGAAATTCTTGGTCAACTTTTTTTATGTGCACCATTTTTATGATTACTGTCACTATCGTACAATGAGTTTGGAAACTTCTGGCTTAACCTGAAAGGGAGTTCAGAATTAAATCTTATTGATGCAGTATGATCAATTCATACACCACAAAAATGTTGTATCTTCTGGATAAGACTCTTGACCAATACAGAAAACTGTTCCTGAACACAGGGTTATAGATTGTGAGTATGGTGGTATGTAAAGGAGTTCCTAGTACCTGACATTAATTGTGAGGGTAAGTAAAACAAGCATTTAAAACATCTACTCTTCTGTTAAACAGGGGATATAATAATAACTACATTATCTTGGGCCTTCAGAAGTCTTTCGATTATTAGAAATTATTCATGTTTGTATTTTGTCTGCTCTTTAATGTTGTACAGGTGGTTATAAATTTATACTCAGGTTCTGTGTTGTGAAGTACTCTATTAATGAGGATAAATGATACTTAAGTACCTGCATAAATGAAATATCCTCCTTAGTACTTCCAGAAGTACACCTGCATGAAGATTACCCTCCCTACAGCCACTGAAATACTTCTGCTGGCTCAGAATTCAACCTCCATTCTAGGTTACTTTTCTTGCTGTTTGTTTTTCCAGTGCGTTTGCTTTATTTATTCTTGTGGTGCTAGTATTACTTGGAGTTACTACGGCAACCTGTCACCATCTGCTATTAGAAAGTATGCTGGGATTTAGTTGCTAGGTGTTGAAGTTTGTCATCTTACTCATATGACCCTAACGTTTTTCTGAGGTTTCTTTTCCCGTGCACGTTGCACCCACAGCTAATAAGCATTTTGACACCTATGGGAGAGATTCCCCCTTCTTTCTGCTTGACCTGAGGAAGCCCTAGCTGTTTTACAGAATACATCTGTGATCCCTTTTCATGTACTTTGTATATACTCAACCAAAATAGCATTTCTTTTACCTTGGCCACTATTTTGAAGTGTTTATACTAAGGCCAGCCAACATTACAGTTAATTTTAAATTTTTATTAATTATGCTTTTTTTTAAGTAAACAAGGAATTTGAATGTTTCCTGAGACATTTTCTCCTCCATCTCATTTTCATTTGACTACCTACTTACTTATGCTCCTGACAGAAGTTCATTGTTCATACTATTGATTTCCTTATTTTTTTACACATTTTTGGAAAGGCTATCAGCCAATCAGGTAATCAAATAAATAGAGTTCAGTGCTGTTTCTGTTCTGTTTAAATGAATGTTTTTAACTTGGAAAACATATATTTTATTAGATCTCTTCATAGTAGTACAGTGTAAGCTTTTACCCTATAAAGAAGCTAGCAGTTAATTTCTAATACTTGAGATCACTGGCAAGAAAATTATTAAAGATCAAACACTATTTATGTATTTTCCTGCTTTACAGTTACAGGGCAATGATGGAGGAAGTTTTTGTAGCAACACAGCTTTACTGTGCCCCTTTTTTTTTTTTTTTTTTTTTTCCTTCTTTTAATGTATCATTCAGTCCCATAGATGTGAATTTCACAGGTTTGGGGCAAGACACTGGCCAGCAATATGTGATCTTTGCTTATGGCTCTTTTCAGTAATCGAGCATATTATCTGTTAATTTTAAGATCACCATACACAGTTACTAAGGATAGGCATTCATACTGTACCATAATCACAGATATAGCAAGACACGTTTTAGAAGTTGGTTTCAACAAAAAAAATAACCTTGTTAAAGTCTTTATGCCTTTAAGCAAGATAATAAATCTATTCAATTCCGATCAAGAAATGCTGCTTATCTCAAGTGATTATTTAACATGAGTACAGAAAGGCATTTTGTGCTGAATGTTTAACTACTAAAAATACAAGCTGTTGTTCATGTACAATTCTCTAACTTCTGTCAGTAATCATTTCAAAATCAAGACATCAGAAGAAAACCCACAAACCATTTCATTACAGAATCCTTTGCAATTCATTATTACTTTCAGCTGCAACATTGAATATCACAGAAAAGATTTGTCTGATCCGTAACTGTAAAAGTGAACTACTACAACAGCAAAACCAGCATTTCTTTTTAGAAGAGCATCAGTACCCGAGAACACACGATTCCTTACCTGAAAGCTTTTGGTTTACCTGCAGAAAATGTCTTCTTAGCCTTAAAAAGTAGGCAAGCCTCTCACTAGCACTAATGTTACTCCAAAAGAAGGTATAATAGCTCCTTTATATTGTAATTTTTACTGTTTATATGCAAGAAGTGTGCTGGGGTCTGCTCACGTAGGAATAAATAAATAAAAAAAAAAAAAGGCAGTACAAACTGAAGAGCAGCTAACATATGAAAGTAAAAGACCTCTAGTGGCCGTAACCTGAAGTTAAAGGCTTCCCTTCGAAGTGGGAGACAAAATGGTTGGGTAGAACAAACTGCAGCTGCTACTTTGGTAACGGGTGCCCTTGTTGCCTTTCTGATGCCAGCAGAGGTACGCCGTGAGGCAGGGTTTCCCAGAGAATTGGATCACTACCAGGTGATAGATAACTAAATCCTGGGCAGAGGCGCTGGAGAGCCCCCAGAATCGATTCTAAACCGGAATGATGAAAAGATCCAAGTACATGGAGAAAATTATTTTGCATGCTCATCTATTTTGTAGCCTCTTATTTTAACAAAATCAAAGCATTTAAAGCTGGTTCACTTTTAAAAAAATAACTAAAATTTCAGAAAATTCTAACACAATAATAAGGAGGATTTCTCACTGTCTTAAAGGAAAAGTGCAAATCATTAAAGTCACTATTATTGCTTGAGAGATAAATGTATTTGTAACTTTCAGTAAGTTACAGTGAAACCTTAGGATTATAAATGACTGTATAGCTTTCAGCATTTCTGCTTTAGGCATGAGAAAAATAAAATATTTCCTTTTGAGGAAGTTTGAAAAGTTTTGAGAAATGAAATAATATTCTACAGTAATAGAATTGTTATAGAATAGTATTCTATAGAAGTTTTATGGAGTTCTGTAATAGCTGCTTAAACACGTGCAGAATGTAAAAGTATCTTTTCTTGCAATATTTCTTCCCGTGAACAGCCTATGTTTCTAGAACCATTAGAAAATTTTGATGGTAATATATTTTTTTCCTATGAATTCCAAATGGAAGAATCCTGGGCAACATCACAAGCTTTTTAGAAGTCTTAAGGTAATATTGAGTTGTACTTGATAAATTGAGTTTCCTTGTTGCAATGTGTGTTTCCATGCAGCCTGTCAGAAACGATGCAGGTTTCTGACCTGAGCTACCCCCTGTCAGGGTGCCTTTTGAATTATCTTTTATGACTTCTTAGCATGTTTCCTTTATCTGGGATGCAAAAGTTTGAATATTATTTTATTTTTGCATATATAAAAGGATGTATTGGGAATTTAGAGCAGTTCAATTTTAGAAAGATTACAATCCAATAACTGAAGTATTCTGCATGTTTTGATTTCTGTCTGGTTCTCTTTCAGAGCCACTTCGTGGCATGCATGACGGCAATCTTAAACCAGATGAACAACCAGCATTATTCAGTTTACATTGAAACTTTTCAGACAAGTTCAGAACTAGTGGTGAGTACAAAACAATCATGGAGGTGATAAATAATTCTATTTTTTCCTGTGTGAAATCAGTAGTATTGTTTTGTATCTTGTATCTTGCCCGTTCTGTGTCTGTCATTTTTCTGCCTCTGTCTCATTGTGTTGCCTCCTTCTTCTCATGGTGACCTTGGACAACACTGTAATCAGAAATCTGGAAAGATATAAATGTCACTGTTGTTGCCTCTAGCACTGAGTTGGTAACATAATAATAAAGAATAATTAATGGAATCTTTGTATTATATTGTTCTGAGGAAAAAAAAAAAAACCAACCAAAAAACAACAAAAGAAAACCAAAGCCAACCCCCAACTCCTTGAACCCTCCTTCTTCACTTTGCATGTGGTGAAACATTTTCGCTGTTGAGTCTACTTCTGGTCCAGTTAATGTTGTGTGCTAAGTGCAGTAAATGCCTTATTATTGCAATGCATCATTTTATGCCATCTGTTTCTGGCATAATTTAACAATAGTTGGTGTTTATTCTAGTTTGTACTAGTCAGTGTTCTCTGTGCTTTGGAAGGTTTTGGTAGTCCTA
>JAOXNG010000042.1:33497491-33508676 GCA_028566535.1 Scolopax minor | reverse complement strand
TCAGCAGATAATTTCTGCGCTTACTTTGTAAAGATTTTTGTTATTATCTTTTCACCTGTTTTCTCAGGCTTTCTCCTGCTGTTCTGTTTTGGTCACTGAAATAGTAAATTTTTATTTTTAATCTCTCCTGTCACACTGGTCTCTCTTCTGTGTGTTTCGTATCTTCCAGGTTTAGTTTATAATTGCTGATCACTATTTCAGTCATTGACAATGATCAGTGTTTGGGATTGGGTCTGGCTCACTTTGTTAGTCTCCTCTTTATTTACAAAGCTGCCTTTTGCACACAAAAGCTGCCACTTTGCCCACAAAAAGGAAGAGGAAAGGTGACAGAAGCCTCCAAGAGAATCAGTTGATTTCAGCTCTTTTTCCTGTGTGCTTGTTCATGTTAAAACATAAATCAGATGTCTTCTGTGAACCATGTTGTGAGGATGCTACTATCAAGTCCATATAAATTATGTGGGAGCATTATTTCAGCTCTGCTACTCCCCGCTCCAGAGTTCATGTATTTGCTTACTGGCAAGGCCATGTCTATCACAACTCGGAACAGATCTTTAAAGGAATAGTCAATGCATCTCCTGTGCTTTGAAAGACTTCCCCTCATATTCCTCACCTGCTCAAGTTGAGGATCTACTGGTGGAAGTGCTGATTGATCAGCCTTTTGGGTTTGCAAAAAAAACCCAAACCCCACCTGCCAAACTGAAGTTAGTGTAACTCCTTTGTGGAGCAAATTCTCTGAAGTAAAAGCACTTAGGGTTTGTGGGAGGAAGTTCTGAGTTTTAAAAAGTGTCCATGTCCTTATTGGTTTTCACATGTGATTTAAAAAACCCATATAATCCAGCTTTTTAATACTTTCTTTCAGTAATAACTTGTGCAACACCACAGGAAATAGTAATCTTTTAAAGCTTATCTCTATTTTTCTGTATCTAATCATCCAGTAGAAGTTCATACTTGGTTATTTTTTTTCCATCTGTCATTACATTAGTGTAATAACAGCTTTAGAAGACACAGCAAATGTGAGTTTGAACTGATGCTCATAAATGCCTAAGTGAATGAATTCACCTCTCTATCTGGTTGAGGTTGTTCCTGTCAAAGTAGAAACAGTCAGCTCCCAGATTTTAGTCTTTGAACTTGAAAATGACATTGAAGAGCATCTCACTGCTGTTGGGCCACTGCTTTAATAGAATTCATGTGTAGGAGTCTGAAGTAAAGGCCAGTTCATGATTTTTGGGAAAGTTTCTAATTTTGTACCTGATTTAGGCACTTTCCCCACAATATTGTAGACCCAGAAGTGCTCTATATCTGAAACTGGGTGCAGAAAAGGGGCAGCTTCTGTAAAACTGCAGGCAATGCCAATTTAAGTTTTTTGGGATTTGTTTTGTTTTACTGTAGTCATCGCATTGTTTTATTCTGCAAGGAGTTGCTGCACTAATTCTAATTTGTTTGCTAAAAATAACTTGAAGTTCCAGATTTATATATTAGGTTTATCATCTATTTGCACATCAAAAGCAAGGGCACTGTGCAGACCTGTTTTACTGTTAAAAAGAGAGTAATCATCTTCTAACGAATAGCTTGAAATCTTACTTTGATTAACAACATGTTGTTTATGAATACAAAAAATTGTTTCTTTGCTTCTCTGTTTTATTTTCTTTGAGAGAGAATTGATTTTAAATCAATTTTTTTTTATCTTAGGATGACTTATAAATTTTCATCTTGGTATTAAGCTATTTATATATGTTGCTTAGAGTACTGTTCTGCCCTGATTTAGAACACACATCTAAGTATTTGAAACTAAGTACAGTGCAGTTGCACAGGATTCTATTCATTCGGCTTTCAAGACAAAATTTGGAAGAAATTTTGATGGCAATACAATAAGGCAAAGCAGAAGCAGCAGGAAATGTAGAAAGATAGAGGAGATGGCAGCAGTTGAACCATGGCCATTTTTTTGCTGTCCTAAACCAAACCTTTGCCTTTTTATACGCAGATTAAGTCCACAGATTTGAGTTTTTGAAGATCATCCATAAATCTTCAGGCTCAAGAGATTGGTATGAACTGTTAATTTGAAACATCAATCCCCATAAATTCAGGAAATATCATGGGATTTATTGTGAGTGAATGAATTTCAATACATTTAAATCACAATTATTTAAATTGATGAGAAATTAATTCCATATTAAGTAGCTACAGTAAGGTTATGTAAACACCTGAAAGAAAATATTTGTAGCCCTTTGTGATGATTAAAATCAAGGGAAGATGTGACAAGAGGAGAAAGTTAAACAGAAAAACCACCTAATGACATGATCTGTGTGAGAAATGAAGACCCTGTCTTTTGGCCAGGATTGATCAGTGTAAACTTGTAAAGCAAAACTGAGCAGTGAGCCCCAGGTTCAGAGCAGGTGAGCTCCAGGGACCTGCTGCAGAAGGAAGGGAAATTAAGTTATGTCACACTGTGATGAGAAAATCCCTCTCAGTAATTTTTATCAACAACTTCTTTTGAAATCAGACAATACCTGTGGTGTTTTTCTGTGTTGTTTCTATTTTTTCTGTGTTTCCCCTGTGTTCAGGGAACACATTTTACCATCTCTTTTCTAGCTGTATCTTCTCCATTGTGTCAGTTTTAATTAATAACTGCTGTTATGGATAATCAAGTAACGAATGACTTCTCCAATCAAATGGCTTCAACTCTCTCCTCTTGGAGCAGTGTATAGTTCTTGAAATAGGAATATGCTCGTAGTGATAATTAAAATTATATTTTCTCTTTTTTCATCAAAATCTCAATGTGTTTTATAAGTATCTGTTTATTGATAAATTAACTGGCCACAATCTTCTTGTGGCTAGTTAAATTAATAGCCCTTCGTGGTGAAAAGGGAGACTGGGGCATATAGAAATGCAATCATTGAGGTAGGACAGCATGGCATTGGCAGGAGCCAGGAATAGAATTCAAACCTACTGCCTAAGTGACTTCCAATGACAGAAATAGATACATCCTTTAGGCAAAATACAAGTACATGAAAATATTTGGAACTTGACAGGCTGGAAGTATTGCATGCTTCTTGCAAATGCGTCGTTCCAGTATGTCAGATAAAAATATCTGTGAGAATAAACGGGATGTTCACAGAAGATAGCTTACATAAAACTATATTGTGTAAAATTCTGGGAATATTTTAAATATTATTGTTAATTTTTACTGGATGTTAAGTACCTCACTGTTTCTCAACTGTCCTTGGGGCTTTTTATGTATGGCTACCATTAAACCACAAGCTTTTCACAAAATATTTAAAATATGACACACAAGAAATATGTTCCATATTACTAAATAGATTTGGATTAATAAATTTCATGTGTGTTTAGGTTATGATTAGTTCTACTGTATCTTGCACGATATTTCTGTGCTAAAAGATGAAGTGTCTTAAAGTGCAGAGTTGTTTTTAATGTAAGATAAATTATCACACCTTTACTAGATCCTGGCCAAAAGGATATTTAGGTGACACTTTTCACCGGGTGTGGGGTAGTGTGTAAATACACAGAAGCTGGGAAATAATAATTTAAAAAAAAAAAAAATTCTCAAAAATGGAGGCACTCCTTTCTACCCCAGCAAAATCCTTTCTGAGGGAAGGGAAACGCCACTCAGAGCAGCTGGAAATGAAGAACTTGATGACTTGAGTAGGCAAGAAATACATACTTTGTAAATCATAGGAGAATCTAGAGCATTCTAGTTGTACAGAAAAGACATGATGCTGAAAAGGCCTTGACCCAAAACTCATACTTGGCAGAATGATGGGAATGCTGACAGACAGAACAACATGTGGTGACTGATTCTTGGGATTTTTTTTGGTGCTGTCTAAAGTAGACCATTCTTTTTACAATTTCCTCCCCCCCCCCGCCTCCTTTGTTTTCCCCCAAAATCGTAAACTGTGCCAAATATCAGGCAGTTTTGTAAAGATAAATGCACCTGTGTGAGTGAAGCGTTAGGGAAGAATGTGTTTATTTTCTTGTGGGGCAGCTTGCAGAGGAAATCACGTTTTCCAGAATAAGAGTTGATTTCGTACAAGGCCAAAAAGAGAGTATAGCAGCCTGTTCAGAACAACAGAGGCCAGAACTGCAGTGGGTTCAGGGCAGTTCTGTGACTATACAGAGGTGGTTTAGGAGAGTGGTGATTAGAGAAGAATGGTACAGGGATCGAAAGAAAATATTCTTTAGATTTTCACAAAGAATTTTTTTTCCTCGTGGAAAACCATAATCGTAACCAAGGATTTCAGTGTAGCCAGTGAAGTCAGTGCCCTAATGAAGCAGTGTGCTCCTTTAGACTATTGCTTAGTGGTTAAATAGGGTGCCCCATCACAAGCATTTTAAAAGGTGAACTTTTGCTTTACCTCCCTCATTAAGAAAGTGAATTTAGGCCTTCCAAATATTTTTTTTTTTTTTTTTTGGTGATGAGGCTAAAATTAATTTCACTGACTATTCTGTTTCTGGTAGTGGCTCCTAAAGGGCTGCTGAGTCTAACAGCAGAGCTGGGAAAAAATACCCCCATTTGATGTGTTCTCACAGCCTCCCGCAAGCAGTGCCATTTAGTAGTTATCCCTTTGCTTTTGTCTCTCATGTGTCTAATCACTTTGGAGGCAGTACAAAATTCAGGCATTCCCAGCATATCTCATCTAGATATGAGTTGCATAGCTAAACAAGATTAGCATAAAAACTATTTCTTGCTTATTTTGAATGCATGTTCTGATTTTGTTCAGTTCTCTCCAATGTTTGTATGAGAAACAGTGAATAGAAATCTCTCGCCTCCATCATAGTTTCTATTTTATAGGTTCTACATATTCCTCAGCCATGTGGCTTTCAGCCAAAAACCCAGGTCTCAGGCACAACCCATTAAATGTGTTGGATCACTGCTTTGTCACAATAATTTGCTTGTTTTCTTCTCTCTTTTTTTTCTTTTTGTATTTATCTTTTTGAGATGAGAGACCAGAACACCACACAGAATCCAACACAAGGAGACAATATTCCTTTGACAGTAACATGTGTATCTTGTGATCTCTTAATCTTTGCTAATAATTCTAATTATCGAATTACTGCTTTTTCTGATGCTACTAAACATGAGGAGGGTGGGGGTTTTGTGGACCTGTCGTAATTAATAGATCATCTTCCTGATTGGTAATAGCTAGTTGACACTCAGTCGTTGTATTTCAACAGGATTGGCTTTCCCTCCTTCACCTCTTCACTGTTCACCTCTTTCAGGTTGCAGTGTTTGCCCTCGTTTTTTTCCCATTGAAATATTTCCACTTTAAATTTTTTAAATATTTACCTATGAAGTATAAGAAAATGGATCACTTATTTTCAAGGCTGTAAATTGAATGAAACTTAATTATTAAAATAAACTTCATAAATATGTGGTGATACAATTGATTTTTGTTTTACAAAGGTACTGTGGTGGAAAGTTAGAAATCAGCTTTAGAAATGCAACTTAATCTTGCTGCTTTAATAACAAGTATAAAGAAGTGCTGCTTTTCAAGCTAGAGGGATAATGTTCGCACTCTTTCTCTTGGAAGAAATAACTGTATATTAATTTAGCTTTGAATGTGTTTTTATAATCAACCTGAGGCAGAGGCTTCATCCTCCCTTCACCACCTGTGAGACAACAGAAAAGCTGAACATGGTATCTTTAACTTGGGAAAATGCCGTGGCAGCTCTGAAGTAATAATGTAAGGACAGGAACCCTTTCAGCTGCCAACCCCAGGAGGAGGCAATAATAAACTTGGAAGTGATTTGGTTTTGGTCACATAGGAGGTAAAATTGTTTTTGAAAGAATTGTTCTCTGTTTTTTCAAGAATTCAATGCAGTGTGCAGCAGAGAAAAAGAAATATTTTTCAATGGACATCAAGAAACTTTTGGACAATTATGTGTTTAAATGTTTTTATGTGTAACAGACTATAAATACCATGTCATTGCACAGACTCACCTGTTGTGTTCACGTATGTGTGAACCTTTCTTCTAGTGAGTTCAGCATTTAAATGTGTTGCCATCAATACCACATGTGGTTGGAATAGATTCCCAAAGATTACATTCGTTTACCTGTAATTGCTTTTCTTTTTTAGGGTGTTCTTGAGAGCCATCAACAAATTTGCAGAGACAATGAACCAGAAATTTCTGGAGAATATGAATTTTGAGGTACAAGTAAGTATTTAGATGCCTGTTGATTTGAGTGAGGCAGGATTAGGGTGTCTTCAATACGACATGAAAATCATACTTTATTTATGATAAAGCAATAAACAGTGTTTTGTACTGTGATTCTCTCAGAAAGGGCAAACAAAAACTTTTTTTCGCCAGCTAACCACATTCAGAAAGGCAATCTTTGATGTCATGCATGTAGCCTGTACGTATGTAGGGCAGAAAGAAATTAACTTAGTTTGATTCCTGGAGTATTTAGCACTTAGAATTTTATTTTTAACTTTTAGTCTTTCATGATAGTATTTATTTATTTGTTTTCCTTTATTTTTAGTAGTTCTTTATGAAATAATTTAAATTTCAGGTCTTTTTTTTTTTATCTTGCTCTGTGGCATTCTTTCTAACTTAACTATTTGTTTGTGCATTTTACCATGTGTTTGGTTAGCTTCGGATAAAAATGCAAATGTCTGTAGTTTTCACAATCACTAAATTAAAATGTAAGTATAGTTTTAGAATCAGGATTTGTCACTAAATGCTGCCTGATTATGGTGAGTGCTGCAAAGTATAGTAAGAAGAATTCTTCTATTTTACTCTTGATTTTAACTGCAGCTAAAAGTAAATGTTTTAAGCTCAAAGATGCTTCCTGATACCCAAAATCTGATCTGTTCATTAGATAAAACCTTATTGACCCTAACCATGAAGCACAGACAGTTGATTTCTTGACTTCTTGAGTTTTTATATTTTATGGTTAATCTTGTAACTTGCAGTCTCTCTTAAGTGATTCTGCCCTATTGCACGTGAACTTTTTAGGCTTACTTTGCAAAAAATTGTTTGGATGTTGGTCTTTTGGTCCTTAACATAAAACCCCTCGGTCACATAGAGCTACAGAGCAGTCATGTGTGTGGGTACACAGGAAGAGTTTGAAAGACAGTAGTAAAAAAGAAGGTAAACCATCCAGTTCGTCCTCAGTTACAGTGGCCTCCAAGTATGAAATGTAGAGCTTTTTCCTCATTTACTTCATTAAAAAAATTGTACCATCAAAAGGTGTGACTTCACAAATGTGTACGTCTATAACTAAGATTTTTGAACCCTAGGGAAAGCTGTTTCACTTGACAAAACTTCAAATTTCTTTTTAGTAAATATTTCTTCTGGAAATTCTCAAATCCCTCACATATTTAATATATAACATCTCTTAGGATATTTCAATTGATTAATAACCAATTTGGAACTTACTGTTTCTAGAACACTTGATTATTTTTACTGCACAATGTGTCAGTAGTTTTTAAAAGCAAGTAAAATAGGTTTGGTGAATGTCAGTATGTGTAGGCTGCCAAAACTACACAAGCTGCTATAAAGACTGTATCTGTCAAAATGCTATTAAGTCAAACACTTCAAATGTACACCTTTTCCAAATGGGAAAGCAGCAGTTTAAACCTGGAACTTTTATTTCAATTAAGTTTCCTGTGGCAATTCTGTGCGTTCCGGCGTGTTATCAGCCAACCGCAGTTGTAGTTCATTGCTGAACCTTGTAGTTCAAGGGCATGTGTTAATGTTTCCTCTTGTCAAATACCTAGAGGCTTTAGATAAGTGAAACAACATTATAGTAAATAAGTAGCTCCATCTAAAGAATTGTAGTACCCTTATAGTTCTCACAAGAGACTTAAAAGTACAGGTCAGGGACATACATCGCTTTTCTTCCCTGAATAAGAGCTGTGAAAACCTTCTAACAGCACCCTAAATAGCCCTACTTAAAAAGCTGCTACGGGACTATAGGAGATCATCATAACACAAAACATATTTTCTAATTTTTATAATTAAATAAATCCCATAAACTTTGTTTCCCAGTATCATCTATACATATTCAGATCATTGATAGCTGAAGATTTAAATGTTTTAAAGGTTCTTTTACTTTTACTATTTTTCATATTTATATTTTTTTGAAAAAAAAAATCTATAAATCAGCCTTGCAACGATGCAGACTGAAAACTTGACTATAGAGAAGCACTTAAAACTAAAAATGTTATTAGCTGAAATGAGAACTTGAGAGGTCCTTTAGTGGACTTTCTTCATTTTCTGAGGATCAACTTGGTCCAAATATTTTCTAACAAGAATTTTAACTGTTCTAGAGCCTTTTATGGTAAGAGATTAATCTTTTACTTTTCCTAGGGTACTGTATTATCCTTAAAGTTACAAAATTTTCTTAAAATGCTCTAAATAACTGAGGTGTCATGGCCAGGAACAAAGAGTAGAAACAGGAAAGAAGGAATAACTTCAACACATTTTTCTAATAAAGAATTTGTGTTTTGAACTCTTAGCTTAAATCTTCCTACTTTGCAGTGTAAATCTATGTCCTTGTTCTGTCCTTTATGTCTGTGGAAACTTTGGGCCTGGAGGTGTAATTTTTCGTGTGGATTGCACTTACGTGAATAGTTCTCCACAGCGTGGATACCAAAATCATTTGCTATAGTCCAAGAACATTTTTCAGCAGCACTAAAAAAAAGAGAAAATGACAAAAAAAGACAATTTTTTTATATCAATCTCTTGGCTGTAAGCAAACATGAGCAGTGGCTAACTCAATAAATAAGAAACTTCTATACTGTACAAATAGCTCACTTCACAGTTTCAGTCTCTGGGGCTGTTATTCTTTTTAGATTTAATATTTGTTTTTCTTCAGTTGTTTTGGAGTATTTTTAGATATTAAACAAGTAAGCAATCCTTCTTTGTGCAGCTGTTGCAGTGCTTCTATGTTTTTATTTTAGCAATTAAGGTACCAACAGGCTAATAGCATAAACAAGCTTTTGTTTTAGCAAGTGCTTTGAAAAAAACCTTTGCATGATACTTACTCCTGTTGTTATTTATCTATTGCTGCATTGTTAGGATTTTTGGATAGAGAATAGTGATGAGAAACTAAAGTGAAACTTTGAGATGCAGAGTCCTTCAAGGAAGAGCAAATCTTTGGGATTTCTCTGAGGTGCCTGTATTTAAAAGGAATTTTAGAGAAACATATGCTTTACTGAAAATAAGCAATACATTCATGTTCTGTAGGGAATGTAGTCATTGCCCAAAGCCATACAATAAGTCTACAGGTGGAAACCAAAGCTGGTATGTTACTGCTTTGGTATTCACTTCAAAGTACTTGATAATAAATGTTACAGTGCAATACAACTCTCGATGGGGTAAAATGGGCAATTGATGAATGGGCAATGTTGTTGAGGTGCATTCAAAAGTTTTACCCAGTTTGGAATCTCTCTATGTAGCTATATTTGTATTTTTATTTGTATGCATATAGAAGAGTTATTTTTTGGGACAGAAAACTTGTTTTTGCTGTTTTGACTTGGCTGATAACCAGGTGGCCCGTGCATTCCCATAGGCAGCCCCATGCAGAAGGGCAGCTGCAGTGTTCCCTCCTGTGTGTTAGCCAGATCCTGAGGGGCCTCACCACAGGAGGAGCTGAGTATGCAGGAGAAAGAGCCCCAGTACACATCCAGTAGTGGCCTGGATATTGATTGCAGTAAATCTAAGAGGTATTCCTCACGCCAGAATTGAGGCAGTGGCATCCCATGGAGTGCAGCTTAATCTCAACTTTTTGCTTTGGGCTCTTTTTTTTCAAATTTCAGACAAAAAATGTGATCTTGAAATGTCCTTCTGCTGTTGCCGAACCTGACAGAGATTTTAGTGAGCTCGATTGATGTGTTTTACAAATAATGTCCAGCTGTTTCACTTCCTATGAATAAGTAATTGGCATTGTGCATCTAAATTTAATGTAACTTTTGAAGGATGTGTGCCTGTGTTCCGTAAGTGACTACTGCTGATCTAAGTCTGAAGGAAATTATTGCATATAGAGTTTCTGTGAAACAAATGGGTTTTCATTTAAAAAAGAAAAAGAAGAGAAAGCCCCAGACAAGAACTGTTTATTGAAGGGTCAGTGATTTAGTACAGAGCAGCCTTCAGGCAATCCAGTCTCCTGGCAGGGGTATGGGGACTGCTGATTTCTGGTTTCAAAGCAAGAGGGATGAGTAAAGTTCAGGTCGCTACTAATCATATGCAGCAAGAACAATGTCTCAAGAATTTTGAAGCTAAACCAGAGACAACTGTTGTAATATTTGTGATTAAGGGTAATTTAAACTACGGAAATGTAATATATTGGGATGGGGAAAATAAAGATGCATATTGGTGAAGATTCAAAAAAAAAAGAAGTGTTCCATCTCCAAATTCTTTACTAACAAGTGAATGGTTTATACTGCTTGTAGGAGGTGTTTTCAAATCTGATTATTAGGAAATAGTTGAAGGAAATTGTTTAAAAAAGGCAATTTAATACACAGTGAGGTAGATTTGAAGATTTTTTACTTGGCTGAGTGATTGCATGACAACATATAGCAGACAACCTAACCAAACAAAGTAAGTAGACTTTGAAGTAATTGAGCAACTAAAAAAGAGTAGTTTAAATCTAGACAAAAGAATGAAGACATTTTTGCTACTCTGTTGAAGCTGGTTAAATAGAAAAAAAAAGGTTCCTGGCCTGTTTCTTATTTCTAAAACAAAATTGCTTTTCTAACTTGTTATGTGATACAGGCAGAAAGGAAAGAAGTGGCATCATTTAGGACCTGTGAAAGGATGTGGTTTATCTGATGAACAGTGGTTACAATTTTTAAGTTTAAAACGATGCCTTAACTTAAAGCCATAGGTTCAGTGATGAAACTGTTACATACCTCGGAGGCAAATAGCAAACCGCTGCACAGCACAGTGGTGACGTGCTGATAAATTTTCTGCCTTAATATGTACTAATTTTAGTCACTGACTCCATTTATGTAGAGAGCCCTTTTTAAAGCTCCAGGGCTTTGACCCGGAGATTGTCGTTGCGGTGGTCAGGCAGGAAGGGCCAGAGCTGCTGTTTGGGTTGAGAATCATTATTCCTAGAGGGAATTAAAGTCACTTGATGTCTGAGGTGTTATTTGCCTGCTGGGTGAGGAGGTGGTTTTCTATAGGTTGGGGTTGGTTTTTGAGTTTTGCGTGCAGCGTTTCC
>JAOXNG010000042.1:33401850-33412656 GCA_028566535.1 Scolopax minor | reverse complement strand
GGTGGTCCATCTACCTCAGTATCCTAACTTTAACAGTGGCCTTTAAGTGGCCAAGGGAGGGAAGAGTAGAAAGTCAGCAGTCTCCATAGAGATCCTAAAGGAGTCTCCATTCAATATGCAAAATACTAAAAACCCTTTAATAGCCCTCCATAAAGCTGAACCAATCACATGCTTAACTGACTCCCAGTACCTGGTAATGCAAATATCGATATAATTCAAAACTACAGTCTTCTGGAATTAACAGGTTAGTCTGATTAAACACATAAGAAATCAGCTCATGTTACCTGTAACAGTAACACATCTAATATTTGCATATGGTTTGAATGAAGGTTGTCAAAGACATGCAAACTAGAGGTTGAGAAATAAAGTTGCTAAATAGATATACATCTCAAAATATAAAAAGTGATAGACTTGGTCTTTGCTGACACCCAAATGGCATTTACACGTTTCTCTGTTTAGCTCCCCCAACCCCAGCTTTCGTAATCCCTTCAGAAAAACTTTTCAAACAGTTCTTAGAGAACCTCAAGTATCACATTCCCTTAGTCCTCAGAAACAAACTTGTATCACTCATTAAATCTCGTTCTTATGTTATGTATACACTCAAAATACACACTGTAAACTGAATAAATAGCTCTATAACAAACTGTAAGTGGTCACAGATGGCACTGTGGTCTTAAAAGGGGCCATGTCTACTCTTTTTTCATTTTAACAGATAAATACTATATTCTGTGGCTTATAATTTCAAGACGGTTCAAAAGTATTTAGTCACAGCAGATTCCAGTGAGAGATAACAGCCTAAATACTTGAAAATACCCATTCCACACAGTTACATTTTTCCCCTCCAGTGCTATTTGTAGCAATTGTGTTGTAAGTCTCTGCAATGTGTTCATACAGTCCTAGAAACAGACTTTTAAAATGAATTTTGATACTTGAAAAATGCTGTGACTTTCTATTAGGGAAAGTAGCATACACAGAAAATTATAAAAAAAAAACAAAGAAAAAATGCAGCAACAGGTTGAACCTATTTCTGTATCCTTGTTTGGACTATTTATGTCTCCTGACCTACACATTTAAATCTAAAAGCCACCTGCCCTCCTGCTGACATCCTCATCTCCCCTATTTCCTTAAATATTTGTAGTTATAAAAACACTGAAATTACAAAATTATTAAAACTCAACAATGGGTTAATTAGCATCCACATAGAAACATTGTGTATAAGCCAAATTCTCTCAATAAAAGGACTTTGCTTTATCCTTATAGCCAAATAAATCCTGCTCTTTTATATGCCTAAATCAAGCTAGTCTTGTGCTATGGCAACATTCTTCATTTTCTGAACTAAGGCTGTAACTATTTTGCTGAATTGGGATCTTAGCTACATTGAGCCTTTAAAACCATAGCAATTGGTGAAAACAGAATACCTTTAAAATCTGATTCTTGGTCTTTAACTGAAAAATAAAACTAGATAATGTATTGAAATAGTCTAAATTTTTGTGGACAGAATTTGAAACATGCTTTAAGATTAAAGATAATCAGAGTTCTGAACAGAATAAATCCATCCATTCACTGCTAGTTTAAAAAACATTCCTATTAAAAGATTAGTCTTTTCTTTGATGCCAGACTCCATTCAAATAAGCAGAAATTCTCAGAGTATTCTTCAAGACAAAGGACTCTTACCACTCCTTGGTTAGAACTATTATATAAAAAAAAAAAATCAAACCTGACAAAACAAAGTGCTCCTCTTTTATTTTTTGTAACTGTTAGACTAGACTTAGAAGTGTTGGAGAATGGCTGTTTGTAAAGCACTAGCTCAGCCAAACAAAGGAGCAATTATTTGATTGGCATAGCCCGCTTTCAGCGCTGTATCTAACACTTTCTTACTATTACATGAATTGCTCCTGGTTTAGAGCACAGAATAAACCCAACTCATTCAGACTTTCAGCGACTTATTTCCACAACCCTGCTTGAGAAAGCTTCCCTCTGCTGACACTGGATTTTCACTAACCTCTTCACAACCTCTGTTTCTCTGAGGGATTCGGTTTTGTTTTGGATGGAACTCTTCGTTTAGCAGATCTACTTCCTGAAAGACTTTAATTAACTCAGTAATTCTACTTCCTTGTCGTATCTGACTTTCAGGGAATGAGTGCGTTTCAGAGGCTGTTAGCCCCCTCCTTGCAGTGACTTATATATGATTTCTGGTTTCATATACAAAAAATGCACTATCAGGACCTTACACTTTAGGAATACTGTGCTTTCATCCGAAAACTTCCACAAAAGCAGTAACTTTTTGTACAAGTTGAGAGAGTAATGACAACCTGCTGAATTCTTCAGCTCAAGGATGGAATAACGATGGGGAAAGCCTGCAAAAGCCTGCATAGGTATATCTAATTAGGCTAAGTTCAAATAAAAAAAAAAAAAAAAGGAAGTCCTGTGGCATTTGGCTCGCTAAATATGGTTGTAGGATGCAGAACAGGTACAACTGCTTTTCTCCTGAAAGTGACAGTAAGCTTTGCTAAGAACTTTCCAATATCTTGTCTGTAAACACAGTACAGATAATCTGTGAGAATTCACGCTTGGTTAGTAGGGCTGATGCTTTCCTTTATACTTTTGCCATTTATTTTTAAACATGATTCAACCTCAGAGATTTTACAGAAGGGTCTTTTTATGAGAAAGGCATAAAAAAAAAATATCTCTAAGGTTCCATGACATCAGCATGTGGACAATCAAGATGGATGTGGTGAAGAAGCCAGAGAGAAAGCATATAATGAGTAAATCCTGATATAAAACACATTGTCTTGAGCTTCTTTTGATTTTAGGGTTTTTGTAAGTTTATAGATTCTATATAAAGCTGCAGAAATTAAATTGAACTCAAGTTTACATAACGGCTAGGCTGGATCCCGGGCTTCCTTGTCTTCCCTGAGTCAAGTCTGTTCTGGATGCTTGGCTGCTTTGTCATCTTTTTTTATAGATTTTGAGAGCAAGAGTTACCAGTCAGTAAGATTAAAGAGCTATTAAATGTTGGGAAAGTAAGTTTCATACAAATATGGTTTGCTATGATCCATTTGTCCAATAACACTTAAACTGTTTTTCCTTCACTGGGATTCAAAATCATGATTTAGCTGCTTAAAACTTCTCTTTCACATGGAATTTTTGGTTTTCGACTGGTGCATTAATAGTGCATTAGGATTCAACACAATCTGTTACCTGAAGATCTTAAACTTTTTTTCCCCTAGACTTAATAATTGAATTTAACACTGGAATAGAGAGTTAACCCAGAGACACTGGAATTGTTAGAATTTTTTAAAGAGTCTCACTAGTTGTAGGACTGGTCTTTATACATCATTTAATGTTTCTCTGAGATTTAGCAGCAAAAGTCAAAACGTAATCCTAAATCTTCATTCTGATCAAAGGGAATGTTCCTCAAATCCCTTTATGGTGCTTCCTAGTGCCTAAGTACCACAAGACCTAGAAGTTTACAACGAAGCTATTTGTTCAAACTGCTTGGAGCAGCCCTTCAAACTCAAGTTAGCTCTATGCATGTTTTTGCAAGCAATTCCTGGGTAATCATACAGTCCACTGGGGCCTAGTTTTCCAGCTGTACATTCGGTGTGGGTTTTTTTGAAGGAAGACAAGCTGTAGAATCTCCTTTATTATGGCCTGATCTTGTAGAATAATAACTTTTATTACTAAATATGTGGTATTTGTATTGTCCAACTCAGTGTTTAATACAGACTAAGGGTATTGCCTTTTTAAAAATTGTTCTATATTTATTTTCATGCATTTTTATGTAACCTCAAGGGGCTTATTCCTCCAGCCCTTGCTCTATGGAGCAATCTCACTTAAAAGAGTGATCTTCCTGTGTTCAGTGAGATGTCAAAAAAAAAAAAGATGGCTCCTATGATTCAGAACGCTATATTGCAAAATAAATTGTCTTGAAAGATGTGTACTTTTTTGCAAATGCTTTATAAAAAAGATAATATTAGCAATACTTAAATTTTATTGATACTTTTGGCTTCTACCTTTGTAATGTCATATGAGAATGCACAGAACAGAAGGCACACATTATCATGTCTGCACCAATATTACCGTGACGTGTTTTGTGTTGCTATGCATTATATTAAAATGAAACAACTGACTGCCATATCTAAGCCAGTTAAAGATTTTTGGAGAGGAAGAAGCTTAGGTGAATTATGGGAATTGATTTCTTGTTTCAGAGGTGGCGCTTATTATTTTATTGCTGCCTAAGTACAGTGCTGCTTGATTTATGAAGATTGTAAACCATAGTGGCTGAAAGAGTGTCACTGACGGAAACAAATACATTTGATGTAAGTAGTAAATGCAGCCTTGTATAGGATATTTATTGCAGTGTTAAAAGTTTATGAATACGGTGCATTGTGCATTTCTCAGGGAAGAAAACCGAAAGGTGGAAAGATTTAGAAATCTCTGTCATTTGATAGTCAGGGAGAGAAGATCTAAGAAGATAGAATTTTCCAAAAGGGGAAACAAGTAGGGGATGGACTCTCCAAAGACACCAAGTGGGTAATCAAAACTCTCCTGAAAAAAAGAGCAGCAGTCCCTTGCTGCTAGGTGAAGGCATCTGAACTTTTCCCTTAGATGGGCAGCAGGCTGCGACTGAGCACAGCTTTGCAAGAACGCAGGCTGTGTGGATCCTTCAGCTTTCTACCTGTGTGTAAAACTGTAACCCAACTCCTGGCACTTTGCCAAGCAGCAGCCTGTCTTAAACCTGTATCTAAAAGGAATAATGTGTGTTTGCAGTCTCAGCTTTGAGTAGGGTTGGCTGCTGATTGCATCACTCTTGGCAAATTCCAGAACATATAGTATGGTTCTGGAGTCCTGGAACAGGAATGTAGAAATATAGGCATCAGCAAGTTAAGCAGGGAAAGAAAGATTTCCTTAATCAGAACTCAGTAATTAAGACAAAATTTTCAAATGTGCTTGTTTAAACTTCAGGAGTGCAGGACTAAGAAATTCTAGATCAGGACACATTTGGGAAGCCATAAGGATCCAGAGGCCTAGGCATTAACAGACAAATCAGAAAATTTGAATTTTGCTACCTGACTTCATAGATGATTTTCTTTCAGCAAGTTACTTCATGTCTCTGTTTTCTCACGTTAATGTGTTAGACCTGGGCATTCTTCTCACTGTTTGCTGAGTGTCTATCACAACAAGATCCTGATATTTTAATGGTAGTGATTTCTGCTACAATATATACAAAATAAATTAATAAATACAGAATCAGGCTCAGCCTTTGGGCATCAAAGTGTAAAGGCAAATTGTTTGGACACGTCTGCACATTCTTAGGAATTAGGTTTCAAGATAAATGAATCTATTAATCTCTTGCAGCCTTTTAGATACTGCTTAGTTATGAATCTTTGCAGCATCTTCTGAGACTTGCAGGATGTTGTTGATTAAGATGAAATATTTTTTTGGTGAATACTTGTGCATGCAGCATATGCTTTTTAGCGCGTGTTAAATATTGCTATGGTTAAGTGGAAATGCGGAACAGGCGGGCTGCACTGTGTTGTTATTTGCTATGAAGTGATTTAACAAATGTTTAAACAGCTGTTGCTGAGTAGACCCTGTTGATATAAGTGGTGCTGGTGTTTTGGTTGTTTACAGTGGAAAAGGAACAATCAAATAATTTTATGCTTGGGTGAAGGACTCTATGTAAATGTAATAGAGAGTTAATATAATTTATCATAGTTGGTCAAATCCAGCTTTGCATGTATAGTGAGTTTTATTAAAGATGAACGTTTCTGATCTTCCAGAAAAAGGTGATAGGGTTTTGGCTACTCCAGCAGACAAAACAGGAAAATATCCTTAAATAACAGTCAGGGCAGTTGCTGAGCCTTATATTACTTAACAAAATTATTTTAGTTCCAGAAATTAACAGTCTGAACTTATTCTAAACAGATCAACAAAGTGACTGCCACAAAGATTGATCATTTGTAATAGAAAAAAAACTTTTCTGGCACCATTTCCCACGGAAAGGTTTTGCTCTGCACTAATATAAATTTGCCAATGAGTTTTAGTGGTAATGCGATCGGGAAAAGAAATATAGTCTATATACTGTAATGAATGGTATTAAATCAACAGCCAGCATTCCTGGCATACCACAAACTCACCAAACAGGAAAAGAAAATAAGGGTAGAATATTTTAATGGGTTTTGCTCCTAAAAATGGAAACTAGATATCCAGATCCCATATACCCCACTTGAACTTTCTACTTGCGGTCTGACTTCTGATAAGAACTGATTTGTAAGGACAGATTTGATAGCGGGCAACCAGTGATAGTGCAGTCTGGGTTTTCAGTCTGCAGCAACATGCACCAAATAAAGGCCCTGAATTTCAGCACGGTGATGACATTTTTTTTGAAAGCCTGAATGCCAGTCTTGGTGCCTGAGTTGATCCTCTCTGATTGCCGGGGCTAAGGTTTGCCAAAGAAAACTCAAAAGGTTTAGCGGAGGCAAGCTCGGTGAGTTGTTTGTCAGAAGTGTATGTTTGTGGTCAGCAAACCTGAAAGTCTTGGAGGTGGGTAGGGGTGCTGGTAATGCAGTGAATTTATCCTCATCCTGTTACGATGTTCCTTTGTGCTGCTGTTCTCACCAGGAAAGGGGAGAGGAGAAAAGTCTTAGGAATCTTATTGGCTTCATGGAAGGGAGAGGTGAAGTGTGATGACAGGGAGCTGTTACTGTTTATGCTGTACTTCTTTGGGTGATAAAGGAATTTAACATCTGCAGTGAAACGCTTTTTTATATTTTGGGGTTTTTACCCCCTCTCCTTTTTGCACTACAGTGTGTAGCATTGCCCTGCCTTCTGAGCAGTTTCCCAGCTAACAAAGCACATAGTGGAACATAAAAAGAACTTTCTTATATTAAGGAAAATGTCATACTGAGATATGCTCATTGCCAGACTGATCTTAGAAGAAAGCGATTTTCCAGCAGAGTAAAGAGTGACTGAGGTGCCTTTATTGCAAGGAATGCTATGTAACAATAAAACATTCATTAAAGTTTTTATTGCTGCTACCATAAATGAGACATGATATTTAAATAAAATAGCACTGTTTTTATGAGTGCAAGCTCATATGCGTTATCAACCCCAAAAAAAGAGTTTAACTGGATTTTATTTCTTCTGAAGGTTAAAGGCTGTCAGATTGTGCACTGGTAGCTGCAAGGGTATTCCAGGAAGCTGGTTACTGAGAGTAAGATGAAGCACTGGTTGTGGGTGTAGAGGCATTTTGCTGCAGCTCCACTAGTGATAGGCAATGCATCTTCATAGCTAATTCTGCTTTGGAAGGCAAGCCATCAGAATGTCATGCTTTCAATTAATTGTGTTTAGCTTGGAAATCCTAGACAAAGGCATGGTCAAGGTATCCCCGTGCTCATTGCCATGAAGGCAAGGCCGTGGTGGATGTCAAGGGGGGCTTGGATACAGTTGGTGAGGAGGTTTGTGCTGCAAATCTCATAATGGTATCCCACTTAGTTAGCTTAAAAATGTCTAAGTGTGCTCTTTTTTTTTGTGGGTTTGTTTTTGGTTGGTTGGTTGGTTTTGGTTTTGTTTTGTTTTTGTTTTTTTTGTAATATAAGTAAATTCCAAATTGGAAACATAGTGAGATTTGATCTTTGACTTTATGGTTTTGACCAATGACATTTTCAATGTGTGTTAAAGATTTTTGTAATTTTAATGTTGCCAGTCCAACCTTTTCTATCGCACCTTTTCTTTGATGACTGTATTTAAGATAAGTTGTTCTAAATAACATGTGGTCTTTCTAATGAGCCACAAAACTGATCAACTAGACAATCAGAGAAGAAATGAGTAATATTAAGGCAAGTGGTGAAGATGCGCACGTCTTGATGAATTTAATGGTAGCAATTTCAATAATTCTTTCACTGATAGATAAAAGCTGGCCTGCAGATAACGAATCTACCTTCAGAAAAAGATGAGAAGTAACAGACTGCAAAAAGTGGTTGTTAATTTAGACTTTAAATAATAGGAGACTTGCATTTAATATACTTACTTTATCAGTTAACTATGGGCATTAAAGAAAACGACACAACTCAAAGATACAGATTCAATCCAGCATTTCATGTAAGAAATAGGTACCTTTCACAAACATACAGTGTCTTAACCAGGAGAAGAATCGTATTTGCAAGTAAAGCACTGAATCCTGTTTATTTGGAGTCGTTGAGGACCTGACCCATAAGTCCAGTGGCAACTATATTCCACTGACACCACCTTCTGAACCAGTTGTCTTAGCTGCTGTCCTAGCAAGTGATGTGAATATGATGTTTATTGTACTGAATCTCCCTGGCAGGATTAGGACAAGCTCTAGGCTATTTCCTTTAAAATCCAACTGTGAACAGTTCTTTCTTTGCAGTGAAATGTCAAGTCTTTATGAATTCAGAAAGAAAAAAGCCATAATCCTGTGTGACTCTAGATCCAGATGTAACAAAGTATCCTGGAAATTACTGGTTTTTCTGCTACTTAGATAGCAACGGTAATTGCTTGGCTAGTTTTATGTTCTTTCCAAAGCTTTGTTCTCAAACCAAGCAAAAGAATCTTCACATTCACATTTCTTTCCTGCACAAGACATAAGGAATGTTTAAACCGTAATGTATAAACTCATTGGATACCTGACTGATTAAACACCGCTGATTCCATCCAGAAGTCTTTTATTTGCTCAGTGAAAACATTGCTTTACTCTGTAATTATAAAATAGACTTAAAAGATGTGTAGATGGGGCATTTAGGGACATGGTTTAGTGGTGAACTTGGTAGTGTTATGTTAATGATTTGACTCGATGGTCTTAAGGGTCTTTTCCAAACACAATGATTTTATGATAGGTAATAGTGCCCTCAGGAAGTGTAGCCATAATCCCCTGGAAAACAAAAGTAGTTATTTGTGTATGCAATGCTAGTTCCATAGAATAAGACCTACACTATGGTTGCATTTCTGCTACTCACTGAGATCATCATTCATTACTCATAGGCTGTTTGGAGGTTTTTTGCTTGTTTGTTTGTTTGTTTTCTTTTAAGTTTACTTCATTTTTGGGCATTTTTACTTCATACTGGGCAAGAAACTGACTTCCAAGCATCAACCTCATATAAGATACTTTCTGTATATGACATTAAAAGATGGTAATTGTTAGTATATTATTGCTCAAAGTCACAGTAAGTAGTGTCTCAGCTCCTAGGATTAGACAAGTCAGGGCCTATAAAGAATGTTGTGGCTGCTGTGGTGAAATGCAGTTCCCAGTGTCCAAGCTGAGATTCCTGACCTAAGTTTCCCTTTGGATGCCTTGACTGACAGGTATGCTGCATCTGACCCTGCATATGAAATTAGTTTCTTGTTATGGAAATGCCAAACATAAACAAAAAGTTGAATTGACTTTGTCACTCCTGTGCTAAGAGCCAGACTATGTTTGAGGTTCATGCTGTACAGGAATTTAAGCTGAGACTCCCTTTTACTTTGAAAAACATTATTCCTGGAGATAGCAAGTGTAAGTGAGGGGGCTATACATACTAACCCTAAAGGAGAGAGTGCATTGTGTCTGCAGTGCAATTGCAAGAAAACCAAAATAAGTTTAAAACCAGCTTGCTTTTTTAATCTTGCCAGAGGAACCAAGCAATTCACTCAGAATTTTTGAAATGCAGAGAAAATGAGAGTGCTGGGCTATTTAACAACAATGGTCCAGAAGTTAAAGAAAGATGGAAAAAAAGGTGGCAAAGCTCTATGCCAGTATCCTCTGAAATGCTTTCAGTAACCATTGTGAGAAGGACAATGAGAACATTGAATCTGTGGTACTTCATTCTAGATATCTTGATATTTGATGGTACCTTAGCCTGAAACATCAGCTAAGGAAAGAGGAAATGTGTGAATCGCAGCATATGCCATATTCAGGTTTGAAGACTGTAATTTTTATAAGATGTCAAATAGGTAAAAAGTAGGAATTGGAGATTTCTGGAAAAGACTCATTGGAAGCACACAGCTTCCAATTAGACTGGGTCATATCTTCAGTAGAAAGGCAACTTTTCTGAAAGGGACCTGCACTATCTTTTTTGCCTGGAAATGCCTGGAACTGCTCTTTGGAGACAAATTGCTTTGGGCCAGGCTATTTTCATAGCAGAGACAGGAGGTTTTAAGTGCTACAGGTTGTGCAGCCTTGTCCAGCTATCTTTGACTGGCTAGTTCCAACACTTAGCAATGTAGCCACAGCACCATGAAGTACCAAACTGCTGGGCACTGCTTCCGAATACACCACTAATAGTGCCTGGGTTAATTTGGACTCACCTAGATGAGCTGCAGTTACTATAGCATGCCTGCCCTCACAAATCATTTTTAGGAAGGGAGTTGAAACTACAAGTGAGGCTCAGATGCCTGATCAGCTGTGTCGGGAAGGTTTGTGCAGTGGCTGAGCAGCTGCCCAGCTGTGATGGCAGCAGTGGATGCCATTAATTTAATTCTCTACCCACACTACAGCCTTCAGTTACCACACCAAGACCAATCTTGCTGTCCATCTCTCTGCACCGACTGCTGCCTGATTCCCTGGCACATTGTTCCCCAGGCAAACCCTGCAGTTCCCCTCGAAGGGGTTCTCCATCACAGCCAGCTGCTATCTATCTTAGTCTCTAATCTGGGCTATAAAGCAGGCCCATTTTCCGGGCAGTGTTTACTGAAAACACAGGAGCGTGCCTGGCTCTCTTAACCAAACCTCCTCCTGCCCTCCCACTCCCTGGCAGCAGCATGGTTATGGAGGTCAGGCTGCAGGACTCTCCCCATAAGACCAGT